>JAECUM010021903.1:0-50645 GCA_016617855.1 Megalonaias nervosa | reverse complement strand
ATTGTCTTGTGTTGGCTTTTGTCAATATGTATATGCTATGTATATTTAGTGTTTAATGTGTGATTTAGTTTTTGTTCATAATTGAGGATGGGAGTTTGGGTCTACCTGAATAATGTCTCATTTTATTAAAAATATCATATCAGATATGTAAATTTTGTCTATGACTGTAGAGTATATATTAAAATAACTATTACTTGTGGCTAAACATGTCTGCGTGGTCTTTACGTCTTGTAAGCTTTAGAAGTGATCTTGAGTTTTTAAATTTGATGGGTAAATGGCTTTCTAACTGGTCCTGCTGTTGTATCTTAGTTTTATATATTAAAGAGTGTTCATAACGTGCTTCCATATTCCTATCTTAACAGCCAAAGTTGAATTAGTCTTTTACTTGCGTTCAGTTAAATCTTCGGTTAATGTATTTATGTATTCATACTAAAACACAGATGGAAACAGAGATTAGAGAACTTCAGCTTCAAAACAAAAGATAGAAATCTAAAATCAGAAAGACGAAAGTGCTATAACTCTATAGTCTTAGACTAAGTAAAATTAAAAACATAAAGTATTTCCCGAGAACAAAAGTGAAAATCTAAAACTAATTTACAGTATTGTGAATCAAAGCCCAAATATTCTTAAACGTTCTATCACAAGCCTAAAATTTAGAGTTCCGAAAGAATTCCAGTGGTATTAAATTCCAATATTGAATGTGTTGATTTACCTGTAGCCTCGAATGTGATAATGTCACAATGACCTAGATTGTGCTTATATGTCAACAGAGTATTGCAACATCACGATAATGTAATCCAAAATGTCCTTGAAAGAATTCACTATAATTAGTCAAAGGCGTATTAATGAGCACTTGTAATTCCCGTGAATAATAATTTGAATAAATCAATCCACCCAAACTGAAAAATTAAACAATGAATAAGATTGATTCCACTTGGGAAACTAAGGTAGCAATTAGTAATTTTTCAAGTAAACAACAATAATAAAAATGTAAGACATAACAAAAGAAAAAAGATGTAGGACAGTCTCTTTTCTAAAACATTCCATGTTGTCAATAAGTTTAAGAATTTCGAAGTGGAAAAACTAATGTCCTAGACTCGGATTGAAATAAGAATGCTTACCGCCTATAATAATGATCTGAATATTACATTTATAATGATTGAGAACTATTAGCTATGTTGTTTACAAACTAAATGTCATTACTCTCGCAGACCATTGTCTTAATTTTAGACAAAAGACTAATAACGTATACATATATGTCTAACATAACAATGATGTAGACAAAACGAAAATTACCCAAATTCAATATGTATCTGAAAAACAAATGCAACTGCAGAAAAAGAAAAGGGAGACGAAGAAAGAAGAAAGAATACACAAAAGCAATTGCAAAATGCAAAAATTAAAAGACGGAAAGATAGACGAAATGGCAAGGAGAAAGAGAAAAGAAATGGATATACAATGCAAATTTTAAAGAATTATACCTTTACGCACAGAATTTTATATTACCAGAAATATTAATTTTGTTCCCCTTTAAAAATGCAAAGTAGATCAATATTTAATTCATTTTGAGAAAATTGATTAAAATTTACAAGGAGCAAGAAAACATTGGATTTTATTATTACAAAGTGGACTTTTTTGCAAAATTAAATTTCACTGCCAATACACCAAAGTGTTAAATATTATGTAGCTAAAGAACATATATCTTCAGCGGTTATGAGCTGGAACCTGAGGCATATTGACAAAGGATTAGAAACTCTACAAAATATATGGACAGAGCCATAGCCATGTCTGTCTTGCAAAATAAAAGAACAAGTATGTGATACTTGGTGCTCGGCCAAGGAGACTGATCAAAATTGCAATAAGCTCGAACTAGATACAGAGTTTACGAATTGCGTCTACAGTGACGTCAAGATAAGCAAAAAGTGTCCAAACTTTAGAAACTGCTGTGACACACCGACGATTATTCCTCGACTCAAAACGTTTCATTTGTCCATTCGTACACTCTGCACCTATTTGGCAACCAGCACCATCTCAGTCACATTAGAGTATTTCAAACTTTCGATCTGGCTCAACCTTTCGTAATAGATCTTCTGACACCTCACCAGAAATCCTAATATCTTCCTAGGTTCGCTGATTGCAGAATGAAAGGGCATGTTGATTCCTACAAATTGAAAAATATGCAGCATAACATGGACAAAGCGATTTCAAATGCACTAATTTAAAAATGTCAAGGTCACTGTCATGTATTGAAAGCAATTTGCTGGGAGAAACAAACAAAAAAAAACAATTCTGAGTTTAGTATACATAATTATGAACCAATCATGTCGAAGGTACTATATCACCTATTGGTGATTCTGCAAAACCTATCCCTATTAAAATATTAAAAGGTCAATGTCTTTTTCTCAGAGGCTTGTAATATCAGGTAATTTGCCTTTATCTGCGAAGTCTTCTTCCAATAAAAGTGTTCTTATTCAGGGATTAGAGTGAGAATTTGTTAATGTTCCTACCCATTGTGTAAATGTGTCTGAACAGTGACTTCTTTACCCATTGAGGGTATATATTTACTAATAGGGAATGCCCTAGTTGGAGATAAGGAAGTTGTTAATCCACTTGTAACTCACAATCCTGGTTTGTGTCAAAACGTCCATCCTATTGGCAATGAATTCTCCGATTGATACCCTGCTTGAGCAGCTGCTAGACCTATAGCACTGTGACAAAATAGCTCTTGAAAATGATGTTGATCAGGAAATTACTCCTTAGCTGCCACATTTAATAGTCAGTCGTTTGATGAGGACACGTTTGCGCCTGACACTTATAAAACAAAATGTATTGTCCCAACAGTGATCCTCATCTTGCTACTTATTCTCTCGATTTTAATCAGAATAACAATGGACAATCACTCTTTGTCAACACGAACAAGATCCTGGTATGTCCAGTTTGTTATATTATAAAATATGGGGTTTTTATGAGAACCAGACGATCAACTGATAGAGGCATCTAGTGACTAGTAGACAATGGGCTATCAAATCATTGTTTGTAAGTTATATCGACAGGGAAGTTTTAGTTTCACTACTGAAACTCCTTTGGCAGGTCATTTATGAGTCAATAGGACTCATCACAAGACATGGCAGCAATTTTATTTGCCGTAGACTGAAAGTGATGTTTCAATATACACACACGTGTACAATGGTATGGAAAAGAAATCAGAATATACATGAGACTTATATGCAACCTATTTCAACATTTATTGTTTGCCATTGTCGGTCCCTTACATGAGAGCAAGTCAGGCAACCAATATTTGTCAACCACAATGAGTGAGTCCACAAGAATTGGTAGGTTTTAATCCTTTTGAACTAGAATTTGGACATACTGTCTGTAGACCATAGACATTATTAATGTTTCTGACTAGAAATATAAGTTTACAAAGGCTTGTGAAATAGCATAAACTAATTTTCACTCTACTCAGCCTGGTGATAGGGTTTGGGTTCTATTTCCCATAATGGAAAAAACCTCCTCAGGCAGACTATTATGGTCCCTATACATTTGAAAGATAGTAAGTGAATTAAGTCATATCAATTACACTCAGGGAAGGCGAATAAAGAAATAACTTTGCTATACAAATGTATTAAAGGATTAGATTGATCTAGATAACCCTGTTATTTATCCAATCGACTTGGAACTAAATGATGGAATGCAATTGGACTGTAGTGACTTTGGTTTAACAAATTCTCGGGCGTCAGAATTATTGAATAATCTGGACAAGAAACGATCACATCTACAGACACAAGAAACGAGTGAACTAAAAAGGTATTTTGCGAGTACGAGCGCTTGTTTCTAGATGTTGCAACATGACAAAATTCAATCGACCATGACGCTGAAATGTTTGATTTCCACGCATGAAATATTATTCTGCCAGGATGAACCCCCTCAAAAAGGAATGATAGAAAAAAGAAATTCAATATTTCCTAAAGAATGATTTTATAGAAACAGGTAAATGTAACTAGAATTCACCATGCAATTTTGAACCGAAACCAGATTTTACCTCTATTTTACGTTATAATTATAGGAAAGAGAACAGAGTCACCAAAACGTAGAAGTTAAGATCAAGGCTCTCTTTGAACACCCAGTGTGGATCAGCGAAAGGCAGATGATGCGATATTTAGTACGCCTGGATATTATAGAACATTGTTCTCAGTTCTACCCATCATTTCTGAACCACTGACCAAGTTGTTGAATACCACGACTACGATCTGATTGGTCTGACAGGCTGGTCTTATTAGTACACTGCTTATTTCAGGTCCAGATTGCAGTCGATCATTTAAAATGTATGCTAATGCAAGTAATTTAGGTATAGGTTTAGCTTTGATTCAAGAAGACAAAAAGATGTGGTTGTCCACAGCGCTATGTTTCTCAAAATTAAACAAGCACAAGAGAGAAATTAGTCCAAGATCGGTCGGGAATGTTTGGCTTTAATATCGGCTTTCCAACACTGTGAAGTGTATATTGGTTTACTTTCATCTCCGAGTATTGCATACAGTGATCAAAACCCCTATACGTTCAGTAACAAAATGAGAAAAAATATCAGAAATACAACATTGACATTAGGCACATCAAGGGAAAAAATATATAAAAATTGCTGATGCACTTTCACGTCTATAGAAGTACTATATTCCTTAAGGCATATATGACTAATAGGTAAAATAAAGCTTTACTGGATAAATTAGTTTCTCTTCATAAGGGGAGGTGTTATGTACATTTATTTTGTATTGTATGTTAGCTTTTGACCATGATTATATCCTGTATACATGTAGATTGTATTGAGTGGTTGATCGTTGTCCAATAATTGATTGAGGATAGTAGCTTGGACTCCATGACTAATGTCCTTTTATAAGCAACATATAGAATAGCTATTTTTGTCTGTGAGTGACATTATATATGAAGATAACGATCATTTTTAGGGAAACATGTTTGCGTGCCCTTTTGAAATTGGAAGTTTCAAAAAGTGGCCTAAATGAATTGTTTGGGAGAAAGACCCTTATCCTGGTTCTAATATTGTGTCTTAATTTCTTATATCAAGGGTTATTTACATCCGAATTACTCATATCTAGCTTAACATCCAAAGTACAATAGTATTTTCGTTGTGTATAGTTATAATTTGAGAGAAGTTATTTAATAATCAAATAATTTGTTGAATTTTAATAAACACGCTGATTTTTTCTCTATTATGTTATCATATGGCCATAAAGTCAGAAAACTTGATTGCTTGGGTTGCCCAATCAGTCTCAAATGAATATCCGATATGGATTTCTTCTGCTTATCATCTCATAAGTCAGGAGAAACATAACTATATGAAAATAAAACAAAATGGTGTGAATCTCTTTATTAAAGTCAAAACCGTTGTGAGAAACACAGTATGTGTGTACTTTATTTGTTTTTAAATTGATTGGGAAAAGGAAATTGCTACGTTAGACATTGTTTAAATGCTATGCAAGTGAATACTAAACCACGTCAGCGTTTTAGAATCAGAACAATTGTCAGACAACACACTTTTAAGTGCACTATATTTGTTGTTAAAATACTCTCGTTACGTATTTTCCATTTACCTTTCATGTCACTTTCCCACCCTCCAGCAGGTAACACGTAGCAACTTAGCAAACCATAAGTCTCTCAGTCCATAAATATTTCATATATTTATTATATTCATGGAACATATCCATGCAACTTACACAGAGGTTCATTGTTGATATCGTATGTCTTCCATATTGTTATGCTAACTTTGAAGCAAAGTAACGCATTTAATTCAAAATGATAGACGTTTGGGTTTCTTGCATGTGTAACATTAAGTTATACGCATTATTGAAGCAAAAATGCAGAAACCTAGAGAATGACACCGCTTGCTAACTTTCTAATTTTTGCACTTATTGTCATAATTGTGCAGTACGTTTGTGGCCATCAACATCAGCTTTATTGCATTTTCCAGCTCCACATACCAGAAGGTCCAGGATAACAGTTACATGTACTGGCGCTTGCAGCAATACAGCCTGATTAATGAATATGCCAATAGACCATTTCTTGCTCCTCCTCTTATTATTTTTGTGCATCTCTACCAGCTTATAAGATGCATAAGGACATGTTGTAAAAGAAGGTGTTGTATCACCGACCCGAAAATGGGTAGAAACTGGTTTGCAGTCCAAAACGCCTTTTGTAAGTTTTTCATACAACTTATAAGATATATTGAGTGAACATGTAAATGTCAGTGTTACTGTGAATCAGTATGTGCTTTGATGAAATGCGTGTTGTATTCTTGTCGTGTTCAACTAATAAATAACTGTTCACACTCATTTTTAATTTACAAATACGTATAATTTACATATGCCTTAATTTACATATTTTGCTTTATAAACAGGTCATATGCTTTGAATTTGGATATATATGTGTGAATATACAATTATGTGAAGGAATAATTTCATTGGGTCACAAAAGTTACGATCAGCGACAATAATATAATAGAATGTTGTGCAGTAATTAAATTGTAATAATATTCCTTACTCTAACACAAATTCTCGCAGAATGTTCTAAATTTACTCTAATATTTACAAGTTAGGAGGTTCTGGAAAGACATACATACATACATACATACATACATACATACATACATACATACATGCATGCAGGCAGGCATGCAGGTATACATGCATGCATGCATGCATGCATGCAGGCTTACATGCATACATACATAGATACATGCATACATACATACAGCCAGTCATTTCTTTTGAAAATTATAAAGCAAATATTTTCGTGGCCAATGGAAAGTGGTATTTAAGTTCATAACTAAAGATTAACATTGATCTAGAATATATACAAATATATCAAATAAACGTTGTTACTAAATGTAATATTCTTCCATTTATTCATAGTGAAAAAGGATGGTCATACGGAAAACTTACGCAAGTGGGAAGATATTATGGCTAAGAAATTTTACCAAAAAGGGTAAGTTTGGATTGTTATTTTAATTTTCTTTTTTGAATATCAGTCTTTAATATTCATTGTTGCCTTCATATATCTTCATAGATAAATTTGCAGTAAAGTCGTAAATGTATGGACGATTAAGTTTTCAAATGACCGTATTTTTATCAAGTGTAACACATCTCAGTAGTAAAAAACAGTGCTAGACACCAAGTGATGTTCTTAAAGGCTATCACACCTAAACTATTCGTGCTGGAATGTAAGTTAAAGAATTTTTATATCGGTACTAAAATGCATATGTTTGAACAAATTTCTAAGAGGCCAAGAAACACGAGCTACAGGCATTCTCAACAGTGAGTACTACATGGGAGGCAGTAATTCATATCAAAAGTCTATCAAGTAAAGGATTATTTTATATTGCTTACATGTTCAGTTATTATTATTATTATTATTATTATTATTATTATTATTATTATTATTATTATTAATATTATTATTATCAGACTCGAACACAACTCCAACACTGGTAATGAAGCTAGCTCAACAAATTTAGAAAAACGGATGGAAAATATTGAAATACAGGTAAGTAAAATAGTTCAGAAAAATTTAGCAAAATCGTAATTTCTTCTTCAGATATATTACCAGATCATAATACCTTAAAACCACATCCAGTACCACATAAATCAAATCTTCTCAGATGAATAAAGATGTTGTCATATAGTTTGGCTTTTTTAACAATAAAATGAAATCTTCAACTGACGTGTAAGGCGGCAGTGTCTTGCATGTCCTTGGACAGTAGATGTGGTGCCATCCCATCAAGGGTTGATATTTATTATTGCGCCTGTATAAGTTTGTTTTAATCCATTTGTAATTGACAAGATTTGGTTAATGAAAGGTCGATCCTATTAAAAATGAAGTCCCCGATTTATACCCAGCTTGTGCAGTTACTATAGCATGCGGGAAAGATCTTGAAGATGATGCTGATCACGAAATTATTCGCTCCGCTGAAACATTTATTGACCATGTGTTTCATGATGTCACTGTTGCTCATGGTGTCTATTAATCAAAGGTTATTGATCACAGTGATCCTCTTTTTGCTATTCATTCTCTTTATCCTAATCAGGGTGAAAAACGACAGTCACTTGTGTTACGTATATGTAATTAAACTGCTTGTGTGTTAGTTTTAAAATTCTTTTTTATTTTATTTTTGTTTCATTACATTTTACTTAAAGTAATGATTATTGAAGGGATTCAAAGTTCTTTTTCAGTAGTTCGATGTTTTCTTTTAAGGCAAGTGTTGTTTGTTTAAGACGTAGAAGTGTTACATGAGAATTATTTTTAGTTAACCTAATTCGTCTTAGGTTGGGAACTTCGTAAACAGGCAGTTAAAATGATTGGTCAGTATCAGGGCCATACTTTGATTGCGTGATCACCATGTGTAAACAACGCTTTTTTGTGATTGGTTTTTAAGTGGGGGTTACACTGGCGTACGTGATAATTTCCTTGTAGTAAGAGACCACATGACCCATCTCGCGAGATTTGAAATGATATTTTTAGGGTTTAAATACGCATTCTTAATATTCTTCTGGCAGAGTCGTTTTAACATCTTGAAGGAACAAGGTGTTATTTTTATTTGTTGCCAGATTGTTTGTTTTTCATCTGATTTTTTTGGATTTAATAATTTATTCTCCTGGAAACTCAACAAGTTGACTTTCTTATAAAAAATTATGAAAGATATTCATGGAAATTTATTCTGGAATTATTCGGAAACAAAAACTGTGATTCAATTGAGGAATTGTTGATATTCATACATTGGACCACATCTGACGTCATCGCCTTCCATATTTGTGTGTCGTCGAGATTCGAACTTGGATTCTAATAGAACTATTTAGTGATAGGACTTGTGTTTTTCATTCTTAGGATTAAATTTTGGATTATATTCACAAAACGTAAGTCCTATTTAACAATGTTTACATTGTTTTCTAGGGAAATAAATTATTTTGTTAAAATATACAAAGCTTGTTGGCTTCCACTCTTTTCTTTGTTACTGAGTGCGAGTCCTTGTCACGTAACACTTGTCATCAAACTGGAAAAATGATCCAGTGATTTCTTGATTGTTTCAGATAGTTATTAGCAAAATTGAAGCCACAGAAGTACGTGTTTGATATTTAGTTAAAAGTGGGATCCTTTTAAGAAAATGGAGACCACCAGAAACACCCGTTGTTGACGAGTGGTCAGTGACATATCAAAGTGTGATTCCAAACTCGCGTAGACAGAACATTCTTGGTCTAACCCATGAAACTCCTTTGGCTAGTGATTTAGTGAATTATTGGCCACAAATTAAAAGAGATATTTATAAATAATGCAGATCTTGTCACACTTCTCGAATGGTAGGAAAACCCAATCAGAAGATTCCTAAGGTTGATTTACAACCTATTCCTGCATTTGACGCAACATTTAGTAGAATAATTCTAGACTGTGTTGGTCCTGTACTTAAGACCAAGTCATGCAAATAAATCTTGTTGACCATAATGTTTGCATCCTGAAGATGTTCAGAGGCAATTCCTTAGATGAATATTAAAACTAAAACCATAGTGAAAGCTCTGATAAAGATTTTTAATTCTGTGTGGCGTACCCAAATTTGTCCAATCAGATCAGGGCTCACATTTTGATGTCTGGATTTTTCTAGCAAGTTATGCATGAAATAGGCATATAGCAATTTAAGTCTTCTGTTTTTACTCTGAAAGCCAAGGGGCTTTAAAATTATTTCGTCAGCCTTAAAAAATAGTATTCGGTCATATTGTTTTGATACTGGAAATGATTAGGACGAAGGTGTTAATTTACTGTTGTTTACTGTTTGGGAATCAATTCAAGAAGTTTAGGATTTAGTCCTTTTGAACTAGTTTTTGGACATAACCTTTAGTTGGACCATTGACGTTGTTAAAAAAAGAAACTTATTTCAACTGAAGATTCTGAAATTAATCTTCTAGAGTATGTTGCTAATTTTAAGCATATTCTGTGAAGTGCTTGTAAAGTTTTAAAAACTAATCTGCACTCTCCTTACACAAAATGAAATTAAGGTAAGATACAAAGGATACAAGATACAAGAAACTAAGATACAAAAGAAAGGGGCCTTCAGCCTGTCGATAGTTTACTTGCTCTCGCAATACAGTAAGTTGCTTATTCTAGGAAAACAAATTATTTGTTAAATGTACAGAAGTTGTTGGATATCACTCTTTTCTATGACTTATTTGAAGACCATAGAGTTGTGATAGATGTTTTCTATACATCAATCTAAATTAATATTCCGTCTTCCATAAGAAGAATTATGAAGACATACCAAACATAATCAGTGTCTAGGTTCGTACAATTAGAAGTATACGATTATTATATTCTAATATCTGTAAATACACGTCATAACATAATGCAATGATAATTACAGGCAGTTGAATGCAATATAATCTACTTAACGCAATTAACGCATAACTATAACATTTAGCCACTGGATAACTCTGAGTGACTTTAACCTTTGAATCGACTTTTTTTCCTTTTTTTCGTACATCGTCCTATACCATCCAGGGATATCATTATATACTCTGTCTGTCTGTCTGACTGTCTTTCTCTCTGTCTCTCTCTCTGTCTCTCTGTCTCTCTGTCTCTCTCTCTCTCTCTGTCTCTCTCTCTCTCTCTGATGTATTTTGCATGTAGGTATGTTATTAAAAAAGCCCGGTGTGACTGTGGATTGGATGAGAGCTATTTGCTATGTCAGCTTGAAGATGTGTTCCATCTTTTTTGGTTGAGTTGCGCATGTTTTAGTCTCTAGTGGCTATAAAAACTCGCTCCTGAAGGAAATGTCATTGTTAACGTTATTTCCGGCCAGTCATCGAATCTCTTTTGGAAACGACTAACTCATTTTGTAAGCTGTATGATAATACTCTCCATCAATATATGGTTGCACTCTATATTACAACGCATCGTCGGGAACGAATAGTTGCTGTAATAACCTATATTATGTTATCTTCCACAGTGTACAATATCATGCAATAATATCATGCAGCCTCTTGTAGGATGCATAATTATCGTTTTGCGCTGTCTGGTAAATACTTATACCTACCTTGCTCCTAATTTTAATTTTCTTATGGGCTTATAAACATGGTCGACTGCATTGTGATTGGTGCGTTCAGTAACTCGCCGACCAGGATCTCCATTTATCTTGGGAAAAATTGCAAATTCTCCTCCCAGAATGATAATATTCATTCCGAAAAAATAATTCGCTTCAGTATTATCACGCATCTTTCTGAATGAAGCAGAGAGTACATTTTCTACTCTGAACCTGTATATTTATTTATATATGACCTGATTTATGGTAAGGATATCTGGTGTGACTCTATAAAATATAACTGCTGGTTCGTCTTCCAGTCGTGTGTGAAACGTACGAATGCTGATACTTCCAAGTATGTTGTAACTCAGTTTGAGGGATCTGCAAATGGTTAAGGGGTTATTTGGGACTGGTGTTTCGTCTCTGTCCTACGCTTACAACGAGCCAATGATTTTACCAGCGACTACATTCCAACCACTTTTTTAAATGTGCGCATGTTGGTCGTGATAGTGGGGTTTATATATTTCAATAACAGTCTTTATTGAACGAGTTCATCTATACATCAACTCTCTCTCTCTCTCTCTCTCTCTCTCTCTCTCTCTCTCTCTCTCTCTCTCTCTCTCTCTCTCTCTCTCTCTCTCTCTCTCTCTCTCTGTGTACTGACAGAAACAAAGAGAACTATTCATATGCGTGAAAGCTTGGAACTTGAACTTGCATCAAGCACCGTGCAATAACACGAGTCCTTAACATGGCATGTGTACACGTTTCAAGTGATTCATCTGCAGTTTTACCCGATACCAATGATACAAATCTGGAACAATAGCTGCCGAGACACGAGTCGTACCGAACAATTTTGAATAGCTCACCCACACACCGTGTTAACTATGTCAAGTTTGGTTGTTCGTGTTTACCTTCTTCAATTATTCTTATTTGTTTAATCGATGGCAACGGCTTATGAATACAATATTTGTTTTTTGTTCTGCAGTTAATTTCTTTCGGTAATGGAATGGATATAACATACTCTGTTCATTGTGTTACAAATCAAAGCAAGAACAAGAATTTGTCAAGCATATATCAGGCCCATACAATAACAAATAAACAAAAGAAATCAAAACGCCTACCTCAATAACACAATCGTCTGTTTCAAAGCAATATCATTAAGACATAAACAGAGACTTAAAATACCGAAATCCCCCCCCCCGTCTCTCTCTCTCTCTCTCTCTCTCTCTCCCTCCCTCCCTCTCTCTCTCTCTCTCTCTCTCTCTCTCTCTCTCTCTCTCTCTCTCTCTCTCTCTCCCCAGCTATTGGTTAATAACAGGTATGGCTGGATGAAAACCCAGCTAGCTAAATGATGCCCTAACATAATCGTAATGAGGCCAGTAGGTATTTTATTGTTGGTTATGTCATCCTCATCGCCATTTTCATGGTTTGAAAAGGTGGCACTGCCGCAATATGTTAAGTTAATTTTTGTCCAGTGGCTTTCATCTCCCTCACGACTGAAGACTATGTCATCCGGAGAAACGTATCGGATAAGCTGCAGTACAACTCAATTGCTACATTCCAAATAAATATTAGAAAGTTATAGAATGCCCTAGGTAGGATTATCTAAAGGCGACAGGAACTATTAGCAGCTGTCGATTATTTTGATTTTGCTTCTTTAATTTCTCACTTTGCACGTCAGATCCCGACTGCCCATTAAAGAATTTGCTGTTCCATTCCGGCTACATACATACTAATATAATGTCATTTCCATCAGGCAATAAAATATATACCCACATGGTCTACCAGCCAATTGTTGTTTATGTGCTTTCGTGCGAGGTACTGTATAGCTATCAAATGCGACTTTTACTGCGAGATGAATAAAATGGCTTATTAGGCGTTTCTTAAAAACAAACCACTGGACAACTTCATCATTTGTCATCGGCATAGATAAAACAGATATACAAAAGAATAATGCAGCAAGACATTCAGACCATACCTGACTGTAATAAGAGAGGCTCATATGCCACCAGGAGTATTTATGTGAGATATTACATCAGAGGGCGATCCAACTCTAACGATGTGAACAGTATACTCGGGTTGGTAGTCCTTTATGAATCATTCTTCCATCAAGTGTCCATTGCTGTTCTATTTTGCGTTTGCGTGATCAATTTTGTCTAGTCTGCCTCACGTACAAATGCTGTAATTCTTGCTTATGGTCGTTATGTTGTCAAACCAATTGTTATATACCGGTTCCCAAAGCCCTAGCCTCAAGTATGGACACAGGGTGATGTAAATTTAGACAGTCTGGGAACACGGGCATACTATTATGTGCTTGCGCACATATTCGCTGAGTCAGCGAATATGTGAGAGGATACCGTTGCTGTTCTGTATCAACATAATGTGCTACGTCTGACTACGTCACTGTCTACTCGAAATGTTCCAGTCAGTTAACGCCATTAGTATGGCTCTCATCAACATAAAGGCTGTTGGATTCTATAGAGGTCCTCTTCTTTATAATGCTTGTGATTCTGCTGGAGCTATTGGAAAGTTCCCATTTAACATCTGGTGTTGTAAGTGGCTACTTTTTCGATGATTAATTGGTCACTTGATTCGTTCTAGCATGGAACATTTTTAGCTAATATGATAGAGCCTGCTTTGTACATCAGTAACAACTCACTAAAGTCTTGATACATAAGTTTGCCAAAAGCTACTCATCCTCGTCAACTCGCAGGAGCTCCACCCCATTTCATATGTTTGCTACATGCAAATCCTTTTTGGTTTCTTTGGATTTAAAAGCGGCGAGACAGGCCTTTACCATTGTACCACTTCAACAAAAAGTGCATAAACAGACATCGGGATCTCCATTTGTGGTGTTCCTGAAAAGTAATGGGGTAAGTTGTCTGATGTTTTTGCTGAGAGTCCGAGTGCTACAAGCACCAGTTTGGAGTAACTCAATTAGCTATGTAACAATGTCTTCTCGTTCCATCTGTGTAAATTTGCAAAGTGAGCTCTTTGTCCAAATATTAAATAGAGCAATTCTTTATTTCTTTCCAAACAGTATATTCCTAATGTTGGTTGCTTTAAACTGCAAGTTAATAAAACCCAATTCTACAAACTAGTCTAATAGTATATTCATTCTGACTGGCAAATATCGGCCTCCTTTCTATTTAAGATATATATTCCACTTCAAGGGTCTTCGCGGACATTTTTATGATTTGCTGACAGACATACCGTGTACCAGTTCATAGTCCTTTCATTTGCTAATGATCTTAATCTTTAAATTTTAATGTTTTACGTCCTCACTTTTGTGCCTTGAAGAAATGGTTTGGAGATTTTAAAATCAAACCAGAATGTATTCTTATTTTGGACTTGTTCAATTTGATTATGGCTCTCGACGTATTAGGATACTTGTTCTTGAGGACTCCGCATATAAACTGTCTTTCTCCATGATAGTCCATATTTTAACCACTACACCAAAATGCAGGATGTTTCATCTCAGCAAATGTAATGCCTTTTCTTGGCTAATAGCGGGTATACCTCTTTGGATCATGCACCGGAAAGTATTATCTTTCGACGGTATGATGGTTACGGTGCTCAGATCCTACCACCTTGTCAAAAATTACGCTGGGTTGAGTCTTTTCTCGAGTTTTTCTCCTAGAGTAGAATGTTAGAGCGAATGCCTTTCAATCAGTGCAAGATAGGTTATCCTGAACTTATCGTCTACACATCGATATCTACAAACCTCTATTAAAATTTTAAAAATCACAGGCAGGAATGGTATTATCGCAGACTAGCTGTCATAAAGAAATCGAATGATCCACACAGAAATCTCTAATCAACCCTTGTTAATCAGCACCTAATGGCATTGATCGCATGTAGAACTAATTTTAAAATATTCAGATGCCGGGATCACCTAGGACTTTGAGAAACCTATTAATGTCTTGAACCATAAAGTTATGTTACAATGGAAAAGGTTTTGGAATTCGAACCGAGAGAAATCCAGCCTTCAAAACACTTAAGAAAAAACACACACAAAAATGAAATTCGATTTCAGATGGCTTTAAATTTGATGTTGGTACTGTTAATGCATACTACTTGATGTGGGTTTGTTTAGTAATAATCCATTAGCCCTCTAATGATATTAATATCACCCAGTCGCGGGACCTTGAAAACTAAGGTTACAAGAACCACTTTATTATGGAAACAGTTACATCAGATTTTGAAAATTATAATGAATTAACCGTGCAGCTCAAACTCTGTAACTGACTATTAATATGTGCCAAAGCGGTGCATTAAACTTTGACTTTCAGAGAAATAGAGACAAACTTGTATCCAGACTTTACATGGCGCTTTTGTCAAGATTGGAATTCTAAAATAGAACGTTTTATAAGGTACAGTAAATCGGTTGGTTTGCCATAAATTGTGGAAGATTAATATTCTAAATTAGATCACTTTAATTCGTTATGCATCACTTGTTTAACATCATTTGGTATCAGAGATTTCATAATGCTTTCTGGAGTCCGGAAAGAATGCAAACCATTGCATAAGCATGTTATAGTGTATAAAAGACACCCCTAGTTCAGGTTGGTATAATTGCCATAGTACCATATTCCAAATTTATACATTTATAGTTTAGAAAAAGCTTTAGAGCTATCTATACATGGGTGTCTAGTCTACTCTGCATACGGTTGCACAATTAAATCTCAGTATAGAAGTACAATCTTTACTCTTTCTTCTGCTAATTTGATGCAAGAAATTCTTCACTTACTGATGCTCTGTAAAATACAAATGACTGACTTAGTCCTTTTGCGTTGCAAAGTGGAATTATTCAGGAAACTTTTTCTGGCTTGAGTTCCGCGTTTTCTTATGTTTCATACTCAAGGATATAATGCCATATGCCAGAAAAAGACTTTTCTGACCTAGGTAAATTAGGTATGTTTTTATCAAAACACCTCCACCCTTCATTCGAAACGAAACATATAATAGGCACTGAAATGGCTGAAAACAGGGCATTATTTGAGCAGCTATAGGGAGCATCCGACTCCCAGGTCATGTTAGATGTAGTGGATGGAGTCAGGAACTGCATGCCTTATCTGTGGACTCAAACTAACTACAGTACTGCCAATATGATTATATTTATGTTATGATGGCCTCCGATCTCATGATAAAAAGAAGCTGTCACTAATTAGTCTTCCATGTTTAAACCACTATTTGAAATTCCCGTTCGCAACTTATGTCTTCAGGATCCGACTAGTGCATAAAGGTGGTACATGCAATGTTCTGGACTGATCAAAGTGTGAGGTCTCAAACCCGTTAATTACTGCATCCATTTAGGTTATCCTTCCAGCATAAAAGGAATTAACCTAAGGCTACATGAGTATATTTTGCATATTGGCTCACCTGGTTCGTGTAATCACTACCAGCATGACACTGGATCGAAACTGATCCCCTAACATCATCTCTCATGCCATGGTTCAAGGTCTGATATGAGTTTCTAGAGCTTATATCTGAGAATTAGTTCATCCCAAAGATCTCAAAATAACGACACCAACATCACAGCCAGCTACCGTCTAAAATCTCTCAACAACTGATGGTTACTCTAGTTTCCTGATATTTGCAAGATCAACATTTTTCATCTAGATTGTGTTCACTCTTTGGAATATGATACCCTCCCCAGTATCTCACATGACACTGAAAGTCACATATCTTAGGAGATCAGAGCATGGGTTATTTCCAGCTTAAGAGAATGAACAGTTTACATATTTACTACCCTATTGCATTTATATTTGGTAAAGTATTTGAAGAGAAGCAAATATGTTTCTTTGATAATACACACCCAATATTAACAAGTCCCCTCATAATTAAGCTCTCTCTGCAGTTACATCCTTAAATGAATACGTATGTCCACACCATTAGTAACTGATTAATTATATTTGTTGACAAACGTCAACCTAAGACAACATCACTTTTGTCTCACATTCTAGTAAACTAGACGATACTTTGTCAAATATATTTCTAAATCAAATTCAAACGTAATGTTGACATTCTTTTATGCCGGGGTGGGGTGGGGGCTTGGATTGAGACGATATCCAGTCCCCTCCTACAATATTATGACTGGGCGAGTATTATGTGTTTTCATCAGTATCTCATTTGGAATACAAAATGTTGAAGCACATGGCGACACTTATGAGTGTAATTGACCTTTTATAACATTAAACATTTTGATATCTTGGCACTAGCATTTAATAAAATGCTGACATATGTTTTTATTTAAATAAGTTCACATTGCCTTTGTAATCTTCATTAAATCTAAATTTACGTTTCTGTTTATTTTAATTTGCATCAGGAAGCCTTCCTGTTGGAATTATTTTGAAACAACCCTGCTCATGCATACATTGGAAATTTGCATGATATATATATATATATTGTACATTTCCAAAACAATATAATTTATCTCATCACATGTAAGATCTGTAGCCTTCAGTATGTCGGAGAAACTGAAAAGTTACACAGATGGATCAACCTTCATCAACACTTCTCCTCCCCTGACCACACTTTTAGTGATATAACACTTATTTCAATTGCTCACAACCCGAACTGGAGTTCCGAAACCAGGAAAGAAAAGGAATCTTACTGGATACGCCGCCTTAGAACATTGAATCCAAGAGGTTTAAACCAAGAAAACTAGAAAAAGACAGCCATGCACAAATGAAATTATTTATATTTTGCAACCGACACATTTTGTTGTAAATAATTCTCTAAATTTCCTTAATACCCTATAATTACTACTGTGACAATGAAATATCCGGGATATAATTTGCGCTTACATAAATTTACATAAAACAACAGATATCGTTATGGCTCGTCGATTTCTAGGGCAATACAAATATTTTCAAGCATCCGCAACAAGTGGAAATAAACTAGTTGAAACAATAAATTTAAAAGTTTAATTCCTGTAGAAATAGCCATGTAAAGTTTTGCAAACACAACGGTTGTTGTGTTTTATTTCCTTTTCTTGTCTATGTTTTGTATTTTACTTTGAAAAAGACTCATTATTATTCGAAAGCGCTCCGGCTAGTCAGATACTAGTTTTGCACTGTTTGTTGTCAGTTTATTGCATTTATCTTAATCAATCCCTGACACACGCGATCCCTTGCTGGATCCAATGCACTTGAAAGGACTGTTAGTTGCCATATGATGTGTATTCTTTATATATATATATATATATATATATATATAGAGAGAGAGAGAGAGAGAGAGAGAGAGAGAGAGAGAGAGAGAGAGAGAGAGAGAGAGAGAGAGAGAGAGAGAGAGAGAGAGAGAGAGAGAGAGGGAGAGAGAGAGAGATAGATAATGTGACAGAAATGCTGTTTACAACAATTTTGATTTTAGAACATTCTAGGCACACACGTATTTAATATTGAACTGAAACATTTGATAAACAAATTCTTCACTTCTCTGTTAGTTCAGAATTCGTTTTGATAAGAATTTGCAGTTGTGTTCAAATGCAATTCGAGAGGAATTATTTCTTTAAATTATTCATTGTAGTTAGTAAGTCCTCCTTTGACTTCGGATTAACATATTATTTTAGAATTATTAAGAACTCATTCAGAGACATTCTGGTTTGGGTCGTTGTGGTACCTTAGAAAGTCATGAATATTGGAATTCATTTGGAAAATTCATTATTGCTGCAGCTGTGAAGGGAAATATAAGATTATATGGGATTTAATTCACAATAGTGTAAAGTGCTATAGAATTTTCATTTTTATTTTTTGGTATTGTACAAAAATAAATTGGTTGTGGATTTTACATAATTATTCATATCTCTTCTTTTTGTTGCATATTTTAAGATCTGCGGTCGTAACAGCTTAAAATATACATTTTAACTTTGATGACACAACAATATTATGGGCATTATTTCAGATAAATATATTTTCTGTTTCAGAATTGTTGGAAAGTACTTAGTCTTGTGGTTGAGTCACTTAGTTGGGCCCAACTCTAGCAGATATTATGCTCAAAAGTGTATATTGTGTGATCATGATATAAATTCGAGGAGATTGGTTGCTCTAGTTCAATGAGAAGCTTAACATAAGATAATCACATGATGTGTTATTCTTACAGTTGAAGTGGATCGTAAAGTCACTCAAAGAAAAGAATCTTGGTGCAAAGGGTGGAGGCATTCCCTGAAGTTACAATGGTAAGAGTATTCGGTATGTTGCGGTTTACCCAAACTGGTCTTAGGCCCGAAGAGCTTATTAAATGGTCTACAGTCATTCATTTGTCGTCCGTCTATCTGTTGCCGTAAATTTGTTATCGCTTCTGCTCCTGAAGAGTTTGGTTGGTTGCCATGAAACGTTATGCTATTTTTAGTTAGAGCTATATGTCGCCCAATAAAGCAGAGACAGCTAGCACGCCCAATGATTCAGAGACCGTAGCTATCTTGAAAATATTGTATCGCTATTTATCTTGACTGTATGTGCACATCACAATGTGGTTTGCAATGACAGACTGTTTACGGTGCCTTGTTTACCCCAAACAAAATAGAGTCTAAATATTGCCCCCATTGCAGTTAGCTTGAAAACGTAGTAGTCTCTCTGAACGGAAACTCATACTACAATGGCGTATCTACCAGACGTGCTCCTCAATATCTTGTTAGTCATAAACGAAAATGGTGCAGGTCTGACATACAATATGTCTGCCACAGTAGGCATCTTTATACGTATCTCTAGTCCTCCTGAATAAATGGTCGTATCATCGTGTTCATTCACACAACAGGCTTATTATTTCTCGCTGATCCTCAATGAAACTGGTGACAATCTAAAATGTAATATGGCCACCGTAGCCCCCAACGTGTAACTCCTGTTATCGTTATTCCTACTGACCGAACAGAAAGTAATATTGCCTCGATGCTTTCGCCATGAGATGTCCCTAAATGAAATAGGTGCAGTTTGGATATCCAACAACGGCCACAACATTCATCTTGGAAATGTTGTTAGCACTACCCAACCTGATGGGATGATTGCATCAGCATGGGATGTTGACTAAATTATTTCTTTTAATGGTACTACTGGAGGTAAACTGGCCTCATATACGTCCTTTCATAAGCATAATAACATCATAAATCAGTTCAGCTTGAGTTTCCCCTTGAGGTATAATGATTATTGTAGCAAATGATTTTCCGTCCTACTAAGAAATTCCAAAATTCCTCTTAGATATACAATGTTTGTGAACAAATGTCATTTACACGCATGCACTTTGCTCTGGCAATTGAGTCTTTCCCCTTCCCACATTATTGATATTGGATAAATAATGATTAATTCTTAAATATTATTCTAGTGCAGCATTGTTCTGAGCTCACCTTATACACAACTGACATAATAAATTGGACAAATTTTGAAGCGCACATTGTGCATTGACGAAAACTAAACATAGATCATATCGTATTCTTTGTATAAACACACAATGAGTACATCATGTACACTAACTTGGGCTATCAATTTGGCACTCTTGTATGAACTAGCTTCCTGTTAAAAAATCTTTTGTCATGTTTGCAATATTTCTTGCTGGCAGGGTACGAGAATAAAATAAGTAATATGTCAAGGTTCAAGATTGATACCAAAAATTCGCATTAATCCTTTATTTGGCATAAATACTGATATTAGAGCCAGTGATTCATTCATTATCTTTTGTTTACCCGTTTCATGTTTTATGAAAGAATGATCCATAATGACAGGTAGGTCATCAGTCCAGTTCCAATGAAATGAGAGGCTCTTAAAAGAGTACACACATGCTGAGATTTCATCTAAATATTGATTTTAAATAAAATAAATTGACTTATTAGAGAAACCATATGAGTTATCAAAATGATGACGACGACGATGCGGATGAATAGAAACAGTAATAGTAGTAGTAATACTAGCAGCAGCAGAACTTCATTTGTGAAGCTGTGTTCCCCAAATAGGCCTAGTATAGGAAATAAACGAGAGTTACTGCATATAACATAAACACGTGTGTCGTATTGGATACACTGTCTTCAAACTCCAAGGTCAGTTTGCGGAAGTACATTGGCAACATTTCACAAGCACTATGGTTGAATAACCAAAGGGACATCAAAGGTAGAGAAAGATCAATAAGAGGTGGTGCAGTACAGTCATTATATATGTTGTAGCCTAGAATACAAAAACAAAGAAGCTATCAATGACCCTCTTTCTTCCTCATGTAGTGTAAACGCTCACCCAACCACTTTTTATGGTACTATTAAATTGGATTAAGTGACAATTTCCTAATTTATCATTGTCTAGCAACTAATTGTTTGTAAATGAATGAACGTGAAAGAATCATTTGTATTTGTTGAAATTATTAAGACAAATACTGAATTGCAATGAAATATTTTGATGAACGAGGTATATATAAGTACTTTGACTTGAATAATCCTAAGAGTTCTGCATTTCTAAAGAGAACTTCTATAACCGCGATATGTGGACATAGAAATGTCTAAGAGTGATGCATTGTTTTTACTGAGATATTGTAAAGTCGATACAAGTAACATAAACATTATACACTAGTTCACTTGAAATTTGAATGAGTAACACATTTTAGTTAAAATGTTTAAAGGGAAATGCTTTGGGATATTCACGAAACGTTACATTAAATCTGAGCCTTGCAATTCTTAACGAGAATGGAATTTGGACTTATAAAATTTCCTAGAGCAAACCATTTTTTTAAGGGAAACAATTTCCATTACAGTAATACATTTATCCGTGCCATTTTTAAACTGCATTACATCTTGATTTGCGAAAATGTATTAGATGTGTAGGGTTTGTTATTCGCGCCATAAAGAAGAGTAATATAACCATACCAGAAGGTCATGGTCAAACATTTGATAGTATGGCTCATAAATTCAAATGATCCGACATGTCATTAAAATTTGTAAATCCAAAATGTATTTGTCTATGTATAACTAATTCATTCTAATGTGTGGTAGAGATTAGTTTATGTTGGGGAGAATACGAGCATACTTAACCTCATTGTGGTTCTAATATATCAAGTGTACCTTGGTCAGCATTCGAAGTTACAAAAATGGATTCATTTGCATAATCTCACTGCATCTCAGCTGTTTTTTCTTCTCAGGTCATATGCAGCAGTTTATAATGTTTCATAGCAAATATCTCCTGGGGCGGCGTATAAGTGACTTAACATTTGTTCACAGTAGTTGTACGATTTTAGAACATTATGTGCATTTAGGTTAGATATTTGCACAATGAATGCAAATTATTACATATAAAATCATTAAACTTCGTCAGCGAATACAAGTTGATGAGTACCACATTTCTAAGTTCTCTTAAATTCAAGTGTTTCATTTATCTCGTGACACAATATAAACTCAACATTTATTTGGGCTGACAAATACGAAACTGCAGCGCTATTTTCATAAAGTTTATAAAAGAGAAAATTCAATGCAACACGTAATGTACCCAACAAAATAACAACTTCAAATCTGCAGTCATTTATCATGCAAACACCCACTAATAATAATGTTAAATGTCTGAATAGACACACTGTTTACAATATATATATTTTTAGTCATTTTGACGCTATTGAAAACGTAGCGTGCAGTATTGCTTGTGATAAAGAACATGGAATAAATCAGAGGTCACGAATCACACAACTATTGAAACTGATTCTGACCTATATTTTGTCTCATTACTAGTTCTGCATAAATTGTGCATTTAGCTAATTTTACTATTTCGTTTGCATTATGACTTTCCAAGAATTATGAAGTGTAGTGAGGGGATGCATCTCGAGAAGTAATAGAACTTCTTTGCAGATCACAGTGTATGTGCCATATACTTCATCCGTCGAGAACCTTGCTGTCATTGTGTGTTTAAAATTCATTTACAGAGTGTTATTTTTCTTTTTAATCATGGCACCTGACATTTCGATTCTTCTCTTTTAGAACCATTGACATCCAATGTATTATTTCATAACGTAGATTCAGTATTTTATTCTATGTTATAATTATTGTGGTTTAGTAGTTAGCTTCCCAGATTGGTAACTAAAGGGGTGTGGTTCAAAACTTATATTTGTATCAGCCGAGATCGGTTATTATGACGTGACATTTAACTTGGAACTCTATTCCATCTCCTCCAGAATTAAACAACCGTGTGTTGCTGTTTCGTAAAGCACAAAAACAAAGCATATAAAGTCGTCCTGTTAGATAAGCTGATAACTGCTGATATCACAAATGACTAGCATTGACAAGGAAAAAAGTATTTTCAAACTGAAACTTTCAACACATTCAAACTCTTAACATTTTGTTTCGTCATTGATGAATCATGAAAATGATTTCTTTAAAGAAATATTATAAAGGAACGTAAACAAAAATAACATGGAAATTTAGAAAGGAAATAATCATTGTCTTAATGCCTGAAAATAAAGCAAATTACATACAATCTTCAATAATAAAAATCTATTTTTGCAACTATTCATTGTTACGGTTAAGTTATAAGAAAGGTAATGTATTCTAGAGCTCTCTGGAAAATATAGGTGACATATTATTTTCAACCATTTAATCCAAAACATTAGAAACATTCATATTTTCAGAAATATGAAACAAGGGGGCCAGAATGTTGTCGCCCTTTTTAGGTAACGGAGTAAAAACGATTTTCCATCTCTAAGCTAGTTGAACTTTTCACAATTATGTAAAAGTGCTGATTAATGTATGTCAAAAATATACAATTCTGGGACTCATGAGAACTTTGTTCCAATATAAAACACAATCTGGGTAAAAACTATGTTCAACCCTGATTCAACCCTCGCATGAAATTCGGAGGTGGAAGTATGTATTTTACAGATGGAATGGCTAATAATGGTTGGGATATTATCTTTGAAGCAAAGCAAACTTTGAAGTAGTTATAATGTACCTTTTAGCCAGGATTTTAGCAATGATGAAGCTGGTCAACCTCTGATTATGCTAAAGATCAATAAAACGTCTCTGCCTTGTTTCTCGTTAAATGTATACTTCACAAAAAAGTAAGTTTAATATTTCCTCTCTGACACGAATCAATCTTACAAGTATTTAGTGCACTCTCAGACCTGCTTTGCTCTTACAGTTTTCGTCTTTAATTTCTTTAAATCCATGAAGTGATTAAAGTGCAATGAAATTATAATATCGGGTTTAACCATCCTTGCACATAACACCCCTGGTTCCCACTGTAACGGAATTTATACATTGTAACGCTTCGGTTAAGTTTTAATGTTTGTTTGACTTGAAGTGCATTCCTTTTCTGAACATTTAGTGTTTTTAAAATTCTGATTATTGCAGGCTATTTCTTAAATCTCTTGAATGCAATATAACAATGCACAGGATATAAACTATTTTCGACTTTCCACACCACAAGTGTCAGAATAATAAGCGTCTTCCATGGGGCTTGATGAACGGCAAGTAAGATAATGTAAGTCCCATTGTCGCAAGACCATTGACCTCATTCTGTTTCATTCCATAGGAAGCAAGCTGCATTTCCAAGTGAGTGTATGTTACGTTGTTGCATTATAATTTACTTTATATAATATGATAGGAAATAAGAAGTATGAAATCATCAGGACATCTTGCAAATCAAATGTTCGAACATGTGAACTTGTATGTTGCTGTTGTTGTTGTTTTTGGGTTTAACGTCATTTTTCAGCACAAGATAGGCTATACATAGTGGCCAGTATAACTGGTGGGGGAAGAACCCTGGAAAACCCCCAGGAAGAACCACCGACCCACGAGAAGCTACTGGCAGGCTTTCTCACGTACCCACATTAGCCGAGCCTGAGACTCGAACCCACGCAGATAGAGGTGAGATGACAGTGATCCGGAACGGTGAGCGCTTTAGACCACTTGGCCCTCGGGGCCCCCTGTGAACTTGTATCAGATTTGGCCCGTTTCTTACTTTTTACATTTTGCCTGTACATTTTGGTTCATGGTCTGTGGTTACTATATTCCTTTTCTCTTTTTCTCATCCAATTTTCCATATGTCCTAAGGTACATGTCAATTGCCGCTGGTCTTATTGGGATAAAAAGAATACCAATTGTTATCCTTGCAGAATATGTCCCTGTACACTTTACATTTTTGTATCTTGTTTTGTGTAATGTGGATTGCGCTATCCCTGGTCCACACCATGTGTGTTTGGATGTCTAGATCTTTTGCGTGTCTTGGATAATATTTCTCACATATTTTGTCCTTTTTTGTTATCTATACGACATGAGTTGATTCAGCATGGGATGGCGCTACCAGAGCTGCTTGAACATCAAATACTGAGTTGCATTTTGAAAGTATCCAAGAAATGATGACTAAAAATATCTGCCATACATAATGACATTCCTAAGTGCATCTTTCTTCCCTTCATCTATCATGTAAATGAATTTAGTTTATTCTTCTTTAGGTGTTAAGCTCTCTCTAAACTTTACAAAGCACATTACTCTAAATCAGGGATCTAAAACACGCTGCCTGCGGGCCGTTTGCGGCCCGCCAAGCCGTATCCTGTGGATCGTAAAATGATTGGCGTGACAAGGTGTCATGAGAGAAAACTAAGGTGGCGAGGCCCTTGGGCCAAAGAAAATGCCCCGATGCGGCAATCAGGGTGGTTTGAGTTTGAGACCCCTGTTCTAAATGCTCTCAGATTTATGTTTTATAGATAATACTTAAAAATGTTCAAAAACATCATCAATTTAAGCAGGTACCATAGCTTGTCCAGACTAATTGTGTTATGTTTCTTCAGTATATCGATCTCTTCATCTCGGTGATAGTCTGCCTTGCTTTCAAATGATCAGAACTGCCCTTTATTTTGCTCTCAATATCTCCATTTGTATTTTCTTCAAACAGAGAAGTGGCAACTATATTGCCTGTATCAGTTATATAGTCGTTCGATGTGCATGAGATCATTTTCAGATTACTGCTGATATGCTGGTCATTTTTGATTTTGTTTCACTTTTCCATTAGTTGTGGTTGGATGTGATTTCATATCTTTTATTCAGTCATCTGAGTTGTTTGGGTGAATTTGTTTTCCATATCTTCTCTTTACAACATATTTCCATTTTACCCCATCATTTGTTTGTGTTTAAGCGACTGTGTTAGAATAGAAAACATCTTCAGTTGATGGTATATGCAAATGAACTGCTTGCAGGAAGATCACACTTTGACGGAGTCCTCTGCACTGAACAAGTTTACTTGTATTCCCCTTCCCTTTCTTGGCATAAATTAGGTTAATAACAGTTTGATTTTTTTTGCTTGGTTTCGACTTAGTAACTGAACAATCAGCCATCACAATTGTTAAACATTATTTCAATGACATCATAGTTACTCTAATTGCAATATCTTCACGGTTGTCATACGTTATTTCATAGCTACCTCCAATAGTACTGCATGTATCATCACGCAAATCACCAATTTGTTCAATGTATCTAATATGATATATGCTACTGATATATGCCATGTGTTGACTATTCTCAAGAGCGGCAATAATGTGCAAGGTCTTGTAATTTTATTATCAACATCTTCGCGCAAATGTATTCATTCTGCTCGAACCCATCTTGCTATTAACGTTTCTGTTCTGAGCATAAAAGCGCGAGTTCGAATTCTCTTCACGTTTTCTTTGAAACATTCGTATTTAAGTGTGAAAGATAAATACTAGTTTCTGATTCAATATTCATGTCAATTGTCCTGCTTGGTTGGCATATTATCTTCTGATGTGATGTTCTCGTTTTATCTCTTCAAACGTAGCATCTTTTGTTTAGCAAGAATTCATATGACCAATATGACCAATCCTACTTTGCGCCTCTTGATTAATCTGTATGTAAGTGAGCATGTTTTCAGCCTTTCCTGAAAAGAAACGCATGCTTAATATAAAACGTATGAATCTCAAAAGTTGTATTGAAAGTTTATTTTTGGATTGATGAAGAGTTATTCAAGATAATCGATTATATTAAAATTGCTGTTATTCATAAAGGTATTGGATAGCATAAAAGCAGCTATACATCAATCAATCAGTACAAATACTGATACAATTAATACTTTTATCCTTAATGTATTTTGTACAACTGTTTATCATAATCGATTATGTTTCGTACACTTAAAGCGCACTAAATGCACAATGTATCTTCAATAATGCAAAATGATCAAATTGTTGACATAATAGTAATATAAATATAAATGTTATACAATAAGATTCTTAAAGAACAATCATAATGTTATGGAAAATCATTCGGTAATCAATATGGATGTCTCTGCAATGGGTTGTTTGATTATAATGAAGTGCATTGCTTCAGTTAGCACCAATATCAATAATGGGAATACTTGCGCAAAGTATAACTGCAATTGTACTTAAGATACGGACGCATATTATCTGCCAACCTTTTCAGTGAATCTATAAAAAGCGATTTTGGATTCTAAACTATCTATTTCAACAAGAGAACACTGTCTCACCCAGATAACAGGTTGCCGATTACCTAAGTAAAGAAGGTGAGAAGGTGATATTTGATTTCTAGCATCATGGATAATACAGTTAAATTATAATCTTGCACTGAAACAGCTAAATTTTATGTCACGTTGTACAAGATGTTTTTGTTGCTATCCCTATCGTACGTTAAAGGTTATGAACCATCACTTAATAACCGATTTCAACTTTCTATATTCTGGGCAATGTATTAAAGATTAGTAAATGATATTTTCCGCATTAGAGGATTTCCGCAGTAAAGACTGATAACTGATTAACATTTTGAATCTACCTCACTTTTCAGAAAGAATGCAGATAAAACCTTTAACTGCTCAAACCTATGTTCAGTAGTCGCAAAATCTGACAGTAAAAATATGTATGGAGGATCATGAGGAGTACATAGAGAGGATGACCTAACGTATTATATATTAGTTATTATGTGATTTAATTTCCTGGTTTTTTGATCCATGATTATAGGTTATGTATACTCGTATTGTGGACTTCACCTTGTCCAAAGTCAGGTTCACTGTGTACCTGACTAGATACATTGAAGTTGTTTTTGTTTTGATTTGTAAATAAATAATACATAATTAATATTTCTCTAGTAATGTGGGTCAAATATTAGGATCATTATCAATAAAGTTAAGCATGTTTACTTGGCTCTGGGTCTACGCTAATGATTTTCCACATGTTGTACCTGTTGTTTACCATGTTATTTTTAGTAATAGATTCTATCTGTTTACAATTTATAATTTTCTGGACCTACATCCAGGCTATACACTTTTGTCTTGTCTTTGTTTTTAAAAATATAATCTTATTTACTTGAATAGTTATTCGTTCTTGCGATAACATCTTAAGCAGAATCATTTGTATTGTTATGTTCAGTTTTGATTTGAATTTGTTTCACTGAAATCTTTGTAAATACAAGGTGTTCAAAACCGTTCTTTGATATAGATAATAACTTGAAAAAACTTGACATTATAGAGTATTCAGCCAATGACAACTTTGATTTATATTTGATTTGCATGATATCGATAATATCATATACTATATAATACAAAATGTCTCATATTGATGTAGATATAATTTCTAACACCATTTTTTAGCCTTAAGAACACTTTATGGGACTAATTTTAAGAAACATGAATGTCGTTTGTATATATGTTGCAAGAATAATTTCTTAAGAACATTCTACTCAGGCGTAAGCATATGTACTTTTGTTTACAAAAAAGTATTAGTTTTACGTCAGACATACAGGAAAAACTGTCTGGACATTCGTTCAATCATTGTTTTCACTTCACAAATTTGGTCTATATGAATTATGTCACTAGGTCATTGGAATAGCGATCAGCTTTTTCCAATCCCCAATATGTAAGTCTTCGTAGTAATAGTATGTAGTATATATGGGATGTTCATGATAAACCTTCACATTGTTAATTGTATGATTTCTTTGCTGGTTAAAATAGCTCAGGTGTTTGAAAATATTGCTGGCAGAGCGGGTTCTTTCCGCAGCTTTCAAGACAACTTGAACCTAGCATTTGCTTCTCAAATAATAGTATTGCTAATAACAACTGCTATTTCTTCAGGTTCATATCCAAGACACATAGTACAATTTCCACAGCTAATAATTGAAACAACACATGCCTAACACCTACACAAATTCCATTATGATTGTTTTTATATTTAACGTTGCTGAACACGTGCAGAAATGAAACACATATTGAAATCTTAAGGCTCAAGCTAAGCAAATATACCAATGATTTTTCCATGTTTCATCCTTTCTGCACAGCTCTGTCTACATATTATCTGCATCTGTATTAAATCGCAGTTTTCCCTGACTTTAGTATTTTAATAATATTTTCACGTATTTTAGAAGACTTTAAAATTTGCATACTTTAAGTTTTGTCGAAGCTGCGTTCTTTTAATAAATTGATATCTTCCCGCATGACTTATGCTGACAAAAGTAAAGAATCATGATTTAGTGAAGTTTGTTAATGCTCGGAAACAAAGCAGGAGCTTATAAGTGATATAGACAGTCTTTGGTTTTTTTAGATGCTTTGCCACGTATTCCAAGGGTTTACATGGGTGCTTTCTAGTGATATTGTGCTAAAAGGCTTAAGAAAACATTGATCCTGGGAACATCGGCTGAATAAAAATTCTTTGAACAAGATCTTTCCATTGAACTGTATGATATAGCTACCGGTTTCCTTAGCGATTTCAGTTAAATGCAGATGGTATTTATTCAATTTAGATAAGGAATGCCACCATATCGGGGAAATCACCCTCTGTACTTCCCTATTATATATTTTTGAGACTCCTGAATTAGTGTGATGTTTATGAAATGATACTGCGACACGGATTTTGCTGCATGTAATAATTACACCGTTTAACATGATTATTTTTCTTCCAGGCGACAAAATCCTGGATCTCATCAACATAGACGGCTGCTTAGAGTGAGCTTCAATATCATGGTTATCAGGTAGTTTTTGAAGCTGCAGGCACAAACATTGGATATCTCTTTTTATAGACACTATATCTTTTCCGCAGCTTAACTGGACTTCAAGATCTGAATATATATATATATATATATATATATATATATATATATATATATATATATATATATATATATATATATATATATATATATATATATATATATATATATATATATATATATATATATATTACCAGACATGTTGTTATGAGAGGTAGACTGGAATGGAAGCTTTCATTTACCTTTAAAGGAACTGCATCTCATGTTTTGACCAAGATTACTCCAGCTCTGAAGCACCATTCGGATAGGGTTCCAAGGATTTCAAAACGTAATGTTAGTCTAGAAAACCATTGTGTGTGTGTGTGTGTGTGTGTGTGTGTGTGTGTGTGTGTGTGTGTGTGTGTGTGTCTTGCTAGATATTGGCTATTGATGCTTTTGATTAAACAATTCAATCAGGACATAGTGACCAATTAAACTCGAGTCATTTAAGCATTATATTTGTTATAAGAGTTTTAACTCCCGTCCCCATTATGCATTGAGGAATATAACATTCACTGTTTCCATCTTTTGTATGTGTTGTATGTCCATTAAAAACTTGTTTTATGTGTTGTTTTATGTGCGTGTTTTTAGCGTAGGTCTCAATTTGTCCAAGATATTTTAAACACCGTATTTACACGTATCAAGTGAGTTGTTTTGGAGTGCCACATGTATATGCTTTGTGTTTTCTTTATGTTATGTGTCCACTAAGTATAATTACATTCAATGATGTTACCTTATCTTAAAAATAAATTGTACACTGTGTAATACATAAATATTGAAATGTAGGATGCTTTCAGTTGTAGTCATTTGAACAGTTGCGGACCGGGTGGACATGTTATTTCCTTGATGGATCTCATGCATATTTAGTGTCTATGATTTGGATTTTAACGAACGAAATGTGTTTGTGAACCATTATTGTGGCCGGGATACAGTGTGTTGACATTTATTTTAATTCTAAAATTACTTTGTCGATAATTGCGTGAGGGTTTCTCTTTTATCATTGTTTGGTCATGTTTAATTATACTTAGAGGGCATCGTAACATAGCAATTTGCTCTATGCAGACAACTGTCTCTTGCATGGAGATTACAATAAGAATTGATATTAATAACAAAGTTTTAATATTTTCTACTTAGTTGAAAGATGTATTACATCTACAGCTGCTCAGTGAAGCAGGTGTAACTGTAAATGTTCTTACACATACAGGAAAATATGTGTACCTCTGCTAAAACCCAATGGGTGATTAGTGCATTAGTGACCTATCTAGGCATGGAACTGTTTAATAAATTTGTTCTCACTCTGTTAAATATACCACAAACATTTTATTACAGGTCTGAAGTAGTTTTGCAACAGAATCTACACTTTTGCAGATCTTATTCTCATTTGTGAAATTTATCTTAGGAAATGTTTAGCTTGGTGTTGCTACTTTTCTCCAAGCATTACAGTCCCTATAATATATCTATGAATTCTTGAAATAAAATTCAGTGAATATTGTTATGCTAATGACAACCTATACAGACCTAACAATGCATAATCAATTGAAAGTGCATTACGTATCTAAACTTTTCCGATCTTTTACATCATTGCATAATTTAATTCCAAATATATTGTTCTCATTTGTTTGAAATTATGCTGTTTATTTAAGTGAAAACTTTTACCTGTCTTTCCTTTTAATAGGGCTCCTCTGCTCAAAGTTGAAACAGTGTGGCATCATTAATTGCATTATACTCTTGGTCACTCATATGTCTAATAGTTATTCAGGTTATAGTCATTTATATTTTTGAAGATGCGTATCAAATGCATTGTTTTTTTGCCATTTGGTTGCTTAGAAAGCTATACTAAATTTTGATTCATTCCGTCGCAAAAGACGTTGACAGAGATGTTCTTTATTGAATAAGGGTCCTTTGCGATAGCTTTCGTTGTTTTAAATACTAACAATGATACTGTTTAAATGCATGCAAAGAGACATAATTATCTAAACTAATCATGGTTGAAAACGCTACTTGTTATTTTAGTATATTATGACATAACCGTATTTTCATTTCTCATTTTTAGAGAAATGCCAATGCATGAGATGCGTGCTTTCAGGTAGCTAAAGAATGTTAAAATCTTTAGCAAGCGTATAAGTTGCAGATTTCTACAGATATTTAATATATCTCTGTACATATAAATTACATGACGTATTAGATACATAAGACAGATGTCTTTATCAGAGACTATTTTGGGGTATTTTGTTAGTCTTTTATAAAATGTATGACAATTATTCAAAGGAATTTGTATTCAAGGACTTTCTAACGAGCACTGTTCTGGTTTATTATGCAGAGTTTAGATAAGAAAGATAACGTCGTGGGTTAAACTGCTTATGAGCAAGTATTGTTTACACGAATGTTTATGAGATAATCAATTTCACTGTTTTTATTTAAATTATGCAGCTATATATTGTGTTGACTGGTTTTGTTTTATGTTGCTTTCATTCTGGAATTTGATATATTGTAATGTTTGTAACGTTGTGTACACTAATTATTTTATCAGATTTAATACAGAGACCTGTTTCTTTTTGGGATGTTAAAGAAACTTATTTACAAAAGACTTTAATTAAATTATTTGAAGATTTTAAGAAACCAAAACACGGTTGAAATTCAGACAATGCAATCCACATTGTGCACGACAAATCCTCATTTCAAAACCTTGTCAATATTTAAGAATATGTTACTCATTTACTGTGATCAGTATCAAGTTGGTCTTATTTAACCATCTTGTGAAAATTGACTTCAGTAGGCTTACGAGTTAGAAGTCTTGTATCTAGTACCATTTAGCTTTCTCTGTAAACTATATCCGAATTGTGTGCATATAATAAATTAAATTAATAATTGCGTATAAAATGTATGTTGACATTTAAACTGTCTGAAAGCCTGCAGTAAGAAACTAAAACCATATAATATTGTTTTGAATTCAAATAATTATTAATATGGTTCACGACACTTTATAGCACTGTTTTATATTTTTAGATTGTGCTATAATTTCTTAAATATTTATACGAAGCCATACTTCCAAATCTTAACAAAGATTTCTTGAAACATAAATTTAATTAATTTCTAACAGGTTTTCCGGCAGAATTATTCTCATTTTTATTATCATTATATGTATTATTATTAGTAGTAATAGTAGTAATTTCGTTGTTTAATTTCTTTTTCGTGATGATTTACTTCAGTCAATCGCAGATTAAAAACGTATTATGTATACCAGATGTTCTTAAAATGTTGCACACGGACCACTGGCAAAGCGAGAGCTCCATTCAAAAGTTTACGAAACAATTGAAAACATGAACTTTTGTTGAACATTAACAGGCGCATATATAGCATCAGAAAGGAAACACTACTGATATTAAAATATGGGTTGTGTGGTTTCATTTGTAGAGCGAAAAATGTAAATATTTTTATTATTATTATTATTGTTTTTTATGCAAAGCAATTTAAATTTTGTTACCTAATGGTACGCACCAGGTCAGGAAAAATCATTAAATGGTCCGGTGGTCTGAGTGGGTCCTCAGCAACGTTGAAATGGTCCTCAGAATATTTGGAAAACACTGATTTACACAATTATCAACTATTAACAGGGTATGTTTTATGTAACTATAAATAATGTATCTATGCATAACATCAAACATTAGTTAGACATTTAATATACTTTGTAGTTAAAGTGTTTAATAAGGCACAAATATTCAAAGTAAGCTATAAGCTCACTTTATTTCACATGTACTATCAACAGTAAAGAGGTTCAAGGCAATATAGGGATACATGTTTTTATTTTGGCATTCACGATCGGATTAGCCTGAACAAATAGATGTTCACTCATTAAACAGCCGAAGTTTGAAATAATATATTTACTTATATCTTCTCCAAAGATGATGAAGACAGTACAGTTTCCTTTTGGAAGAGGCTGCTCATTCCATGTATGACCAATTACTGTTGTACAGTTGGATTAGAAGAAATGTCTTTAGCAGTGTTAAAGGGTCTTTTCTATGTCTTATAATAAATATTGATTTAATTCGATTTAGACCATCTTTAAATATTTGATATTGTTTACAAAAACTTCTATGAGCAGAGTTCTAAATTCAGAAACATTCATAATTAAGTTAATTTCATAAACATTACCGTGCACTTTGAACTTGCAAACATATCATTAAAAAGTCTGCTTCGTTAATAGATGGATTGAGCACCTGTGTAACGCGTGGTTGTTATTTCATTTATTTTAAATTCTGTGTTTCAAACTATCCAGTAGGGCTAGAAAGTGAAATAGCCATATGTGATATATGCCCTATGATTGGTCCTTATCTTCCTACAAAATCAATGTCTGAAAAACAGACACTTAATAAATAAAACAGTTAATCTTATTCTAGTTCATCCAGTAAAGAGTAAATATAATCGATACCAGTCGTGGCTGGGTTGTTTCCATGCATAATTTGCCCACTTTTACATTAGGGCCTTATCATTTAAGATACTGACGTGTATTTGATGCTTTATTCCTCACTCCAACTTCCCAAACTATTTTAAAAATAAGATTAGAGTTCAAGCTCCACTTGATACAATTTTGGGATCTTTAAAGATTGTGTTGAGGTCCTAGCATATAATGCTAAATTTCAGTGCCTCTATGTACTTCAAATATAATAGCCAATATATTTAAGTCTATCTGCACTCTGGTTGAAAGTCTCTATTGGAATCTTTTGTTTTCACATATCAGTCATTTGGAATACTGACGTTAGTGAATATGTCTGCATAACCATGTTGTGAATCTGGATGTCCAGTATAACAGTTAGGATTTAGTTCAATCTGTGCTTCTCATTTGCCCTGATTATGTGTCTGAAGTCCTAGTTATACTGGTGTAATGTGACCGTTGATTGGTCAAGTTGGCATCGCAAATTAAATCATTTTGTTTTTCACTGGAGTACATTGAGCATGGGGAACACATTTCGTCTTCTGTTCATTTTAATAACTCGGCAACCTGTAACACATTTTACACATACGTTGTTCAGTTTTATGTATTTGCTATATAATGGCTATGCATGAAGTATGTTGCAGACCTCACTGGCGACGGTGCGAAAGGGTCTACTAAACAGTAAACCCAACAATTTAGCGAACAGAGATGCCAAAATCAGGACGTCTTAATGTAATATAAACTAAATCAAATTGGCAGGTATGTACGACATTATAAAATTGATTAATAGTTTGGATTTGGTGAAATCAGATTCACTGTTATTCATCGTAGTTGATAGTGCACATTGATTGGGTATGATCGACAAACTCATTATAGTGTGATCAGGTCTACAGAAAAGTAGTTTTCAGAACAGAATCAGTGACTGGTGGAAAGCCCTCTCTTTTTTGCTATGGAATTTATATGATTGTACAGATCAAAACAATGTTCATATTGTTTTAGCCTCATAATCCCTTGCTGTTGTCAATAGCACACATAATTTTGTTAATGTGACCCATACGTACGATTTAGTCTTAGAGCTTTTAATGTCAGTATGTGGGAAATAATTGTATGTTGCATTATCGAGTTAAAGGTTTTTAGAAAGGGACATAAACAATGTATTAGAAACAGTATGCAGAATAATATCATCTTATGCTTGCCAAGCGTCAAAAACATTGGAATATCTTCAATGCATTTTATACAGACAGTGTATGAATTTCCAGTGCAAATAGCATATAACTGTAACCATTCAAGACATTTGAAAGGACATATTGGTAGAAACTATATTAAGTTTACTACAGATGATAAATCATACATTGGTACGAAACGTTTACATGTTTGAAAAGAATTAAACCAATTACCCATCACAGTACTTAATAATTCACAAGCACACGGGTGGAATTCACAAATTCTTAAGCGGGTTAGTACTAGTGATTACATTCTGTTTGTTTAAATGCTTTAAATAAATAGCTCAGCTAATGTTTTGTCATGACTTGATCTGCACTATATTCTAGGGATTGTGAGAAAGCTTGGCATGGGTCTGCAGTTTCCTACAATTTCTGCACGTTTTTCCACCACCAGATTCACTGGCCACCAAGTATAGCCGATTATGCACTAATAATTGGTGTTTTATCCTAATATACAACATTAAAACTTTGTTCTACAAAATAATTATACACATTACAATGACAAGTTTACAAACTGTAGACAACAGGATAATATTCCAAACAAGCATCCATATTAAAACTTTTTGAATAAAATACTAACATTTTTGTATTGAAGTGAATAAAAGTTATAAGTATTAGTATTCTGGACTTTTTGGCTTTATTTCATAACAATAATAACTGATTATGTTGGTTTCATTTTTAATTCGTAATATACGACTATTCAAAACCAGGTCCACGGGTAAACAGCACCCATTGTTTTGTCTGCACGCACCAACCCATATTCCATCACTGCTAAGCACACACCACCAAAAAATGATGCTGCTGTGATGTGTGCGTAGTCGTGATGGATTATGGTTTGGTTTGTGCACTCAAGGCCATGGGTGACATTTACCCGCGGATATGGGTTCAAATCTCCGTAGAGAACGAATTAAAAATCCGCTAAACTGCATGATAATATTATTTGTATTAAATATTAATTCTGCCTAGTATTATCGATCATTCTTATGTAGAATCTAGGGATAGCGCTTCTGTTCTGTTTGGTGTATATTTGTAACTAACTCTCTCTCTCTCTCTCTCTCTCTCTCTCTCTCTCTCTCTCTCTCTCTCTCTCTCTCTCTCTCTCTCTCTCTCTCTCTCTCTCTCCTTCAGATAACTAAGTTATATTTACACCTATCCCTTTTTAGGATATCACACTCAGTATATCAGTGGCAGGTATGCATTAAGAACTCTATGATAAAGTTATAAAGACTAGAGATAATTAAGCGCAATTGTTAAATGTATTGAGATTGGTCTTTTGCTCAAGATGAATAGTACCCCAAATTCAGCTGGACAAAATAAATACAACCGACAACATGGGAACATACAAAAACAAAAGGGCAATAAAACATCAAAAGCACTCCCAAAAGTGCAACATCATGTATTTTATTCTACTCAGATTTTCTTAGAGATAATAAGCTCCGAAAAGCAGTCATTACAGTATCAACAGCATATAGCAATAATTATTGTTTTCTTTTTCCAATTTATTTAAGCATCTAAACATATTTTTGTGCCACTTTCATTTTACTGAAAATTGTACAATTACTGTGAAATCATGAAAAAGACTTTCTTGGGTCTGTAATACGAACTACACAAAGGTTGCAAGTGTTGTACTATAGTACTTCCAGCAACATTTATGATGTTTTCCCATCTTATGTTTGTTTGGATATAACACACCTAAAACAGATTGGTTCACTATGTTATTTTAATTTACAATTGAAAACTAGAAGGACGCTTTAAACAATGTATTATGCAAAATTAAAGACGAAATTGTACAACCAGATACAATTGATAAGGCGAATGTGCAGCTGAACCAAATGAATACATGTCCTCTTTCCCAAATTATAAAAGGATCTAACACAACTGCCTGCAAGCAAAAGGCATGTGATACTTTTGTAGCGTGCGGTGATGTTAAGGGATGCGTGACACAGTCACAGTGTATACAAAGTGAGCTAACTTAGAAGGTTAGAATATTCTAAGTATAAAAAACAAAAAATAACGGATAGCATAATGACAAATAATGAATAAGGTACAGCCGACGACAGCAGATAAGTTTCCAATGTATTACGACTATATTGCCTTAACCTAAGTAATTGAAAAGAGCGAAAACCAAAGAGTTCTGTCAAATTCAATAAATAATTTATCTCCTTAGAATACAAACTGAAAACTGAAGATGACCGTACTGTATTGCGAATTAAATCCTAAAATAGTCCTAAATATTGTCGCCAGTCCTAATGCATTAAGTCGTAAATTAAATTCCAGTAGTGTTCGAAATAAGATCCAACGTCGAATATGTTGATGTCCTTGTAATAATGGAGGTACTAATATACGTTTCTCTCATAAACTTTATGTCGTCCGGCAGCTATATCATTCGGTGATCCTTGGTATGGGTTTTTTACTACAAATAAAGCCCTCTTAGATCTCGATGCGCCGACGCTATTCTTCTTAGATGATACGGTAGTCATAAATTTAATACTCAATCCATCCTAGTACCTTTCGAGTACACCACCGGTATTTCCTTTAACGCTGTTCGTATCAGTAAGGTTCCATATGGAACAACCGTCTTACTTAAACCGACTCATAACTTACACAGTTGTAAGAATTTCAAACAGAAATTTCATGCACATTGTCAATCCGATCCCCATCAGTCATGCATACACCTGTCAATACCGTATTAGCATGTGTGGATGGACTCCACCATCAATTAATACTACCCATTGACGAGGATGCTGCTGATAAAGCTTCTGCAGCCGAAGCTATGAACACGCAGTCAAATGAACCACAAGAACCAATTTATTTTGATTACTGTCTGCAGCCTTGACATAAAAAACAAATACAAGAACTTCTCTATTTTTAATCAGCATAGGTACTACAGTATTCACTCACATAATTGAAACCAGTGATTACATATCGATTCGATGTCAACCTTATAGTGAGTCACCAACAGTAATCAGGAAATCGATAGGCAGGCAGACGCACTAATGAAGAATCAGCTGAATGAACCTAGTACATCTAGCTATGCAACACCAGTTGTTTTAGTCAGAAAAAAGTTGGTGAATATCGTTCCGCAATTGATTATAGGAAGCTAAGTCAGGTGACTGAACCAGTGATATTTCCACTTCCGCGATCAGAAGAGGTCATTGACGCTGTTAGCCAACACACCTATGCCTGTTCAGTACTTTATATCTAAACTCTACCTACTGACAAGTACAAAATGTACCCTGAGACCAAACACAAAAGTATTTTCGTAACATCACTTGATTTTTACCAATGATATGTAATGCTGTAAGGACTTAAAAATGCAGCTGCCACATACTGTGTTCCTTTTGGCCGTGTTTTTAGGGGTATACCTTGATCTGCGTGTCTCGCATACACAGATGATTTTATCAATATTTCCAGTCCGTTTGAGGACCGTCTCAAACATCTTAGCCCAATGTTTCACCGTGTTCGTCAAGGAAACTTTAAAATTAAACAATCTAAGTGCATATTCGCAGCCTTTGAAGTAGCTTATCTTGGTCAAAAATTTAATAGAAAGTGAATACATGTCGCCGAATATAAAATGGAAGCAGTTGCAAAATTTCTAGTTATTACAACACAGATAGATGTTAGGATTTTCTTAGGTTTCTTACTTGGGTCAGAATAATGGTTTCAAACGGAGTCGCTGTTCTGACGATAAGGAGATGAAGTCATTTGAACAACGAAGCATTCCATAGAACACTCACACAATCAAACATAATTCGAAAAAGGACAAGGTTGAAAATTTCGTCATATATTTCAATACGAAAGTCTGAAGGAATATTCCTGAATCAGGGAGAGGTAATTATAGTCATATCCGCTATTCCATCTCTTCCTCATACCTTCTATTTCTTTAATTCTTCTTGGACCTGGCAAAGCTCTCAGACTATTTCTTTTCTTTAAGGTATGTATGGAATTTGGACTTCTTTAGTATAACTGCTTTTCTTGTCTCTGAATGCAGGGTCTGCAGTGTTAGAAAAACTTGAACTATGGAATTATCTTCCAGCCTCTCCCACTAATGTATTGTTCAACAGATGATTCACACTTTTAAAATCCGGCTTTCACAGAACATTTCAGTTGAGTCTAGTGAATATTGTCGCAAATTTAAATTGTAGCTCCAAAAATGGTATTCTTTCACAGTTAAATGCAATAGGTATTGCAGAGAAAATGCAGTTTATTTCAACAATCGCATTAATTAATGAGTTAAATCTTGTAGGTGTTTTTCAACCTTCCAATGTATAAAAGAGATCAATTTCGCCATTCATGATGAAATAGGTAACTTCCTAATTGATCTGGAAACGGCTGGATACACTGCCACATAAATAAACTAACGCAACAAAACGATAAGTAGTCGGTGCCAACACTGGACATGGAGCAGGTTTCTCCTCCGACATATCTCAGGTCGATAATCAATTTAAGAACATGTTAAAGACTAACGGGCAAAATTCAAAAACGCTTTTGTTTTTACAGAAACCTGTGAAATATGTACGTGAGCAATATCGGAAAACGGAAGGAATTGTTGAGTCTCAGCAAATTAGTTATCAAATAAAGAAATTGAAGTTAGCAACAGCAAAATTAACAGAAGGCAATTTACCTGCCACATTGGGTACAAAACATGTCATAATGGAATCTATCTGTTAGATTGAAGCAATTGTATCCACTGATCATCCAGGTTATTCAATAACGCTCGTTATTCTTATTAGTTTGGTTCACGTATTGTCACATGTAAAGACCGAGACCCATATATAGCGCTACAGATCCCAATTATTTGCAACAGATAGGAACTGACCTAAGACTTGAGTCTTATCAAACACTCCATTCCTTACTACCATATTCTATCTTATCTTGAATACACACTTATGCATTAAATATTTTATTACTAGCAACAATAATAGTATAACGTATACTCTTATAGTTACCTAACGCGGTCAGACAAAAACGTACTCTAGATTACTCTCAGCTTACACATTACACACATAATATTTCAACTATATGCTTTCATCTCTCATCGAGGTATTTCTGTGTTCTTAAGACAAAAAGATCAGAAGTCATATGTGTAGTACCTTTGAAGAATCTGACCGACATGATTTGTTTTTTTTTTTGTTTTTTGGACAGTAACCACATATTTTGCGTGTATTGTTATATCCTTTATCGAGCCTCAAGGACTCTACTCAAATATTCAGGAGCGTATTTTCACGATGGAACATTTGAGGAATTTATATAAAGTACAATTTTCTTGACTGTAATTTAAAGTAGCATAATTTTAATACAAAATATGATTGTTAGAAATGTTATTGTGTAATTCAGAATTGTATGTCTTTAATAAAGTCTATTGCACAAACAAATCTGCATTAGAGATTACTACTGTTCTTAAGCACTACAACATTGTGTACGTTAATCAGAAAGGTAGCAAACGCATATGCCAACAACATTCTCAGCCGATGAAGCAAGGAAAGGCATAATGAGAGAAATTAAGAAAGTCACAGTCTGAGTTGTGCACTGTGGGCAGTTTTTTTGACGATGCAAATTATCCTTGGAAGCGGAATGCAAAAGTGAGGGCACTTCGTGGTTTTTAGGAACCACTAGCAGTCTTCCGCGCTTTAAGATCACGTAAGGTGAAGCTGAGCGGTGTAAGCGATTACCTAGTAAGGAAAAAGCAAATATCTGTCAATATCGGCAATACTATATATATAGTATGTACGCTGTATCAATGATATACCACGAGATGTATAAATTTTTCATTAAAAGGAAACGAAGTTTGCTGAATTTCCTTTTAATGAAAAATTTATACAATGATGTATAAATGATGTATAAATATTTCATTAAAAGGAAACGAGGCTTGCTGAGTTTTATTTTAATGAACAATTGATTTATTGAGAGTGTATATCACATACAAACACACATATTTGCCCATTTAACGCAGTAAAACTTACTACAAACAAAAGTGTATTGACCGAGGAAATGAAATCACATCCCTGCCTAGTGTGTCAGCTACAAAATGTAGTTCATTGCCTTTTTGGCTATGCACAGTCACCTTTGCATATTGGTAAGTTGATTGTTTTCTTTTCTGAGTTTCTATTTTTATTCACATTAATTAAATCAATATACCAGCAAGGGGGGGGGGGAGGATCCGACAAAGGTACGAAGCGTCCATTTTACAAATCAACGCTTCCGTCCTTTTCTTGATAGAAGCGTCGATGAAATAAAATAACACTTCTATCAAGGAAGGGCAAATCCGACAAACAACGCTTAGTGGGCGGCGGATTACTCGTTTGCTGCAAATATAATATTCCATTATTTTCCACGCTGAAGTAAAAAAAAATAATGTGGCTGCGGTGAGCAAAATCTGTTATTAGATCATTGTTATAGCAATATTATTGAGTGATTCTGCACTGACTATGGAATGTCGTACAGCTAAACTAGCTCGAAAACGACTACGGACAATTAAAGAAATATCTACCCGTCTTTGATTCTGCCAAGCAACAGTTACAAGCGCGTCAGGAGTCTCACGTGGAATTTACAGAAGGTACCGAACAGTTATTTAAACAAATTATCCAACTAACCAAGCAAATTGTTACAACAACTGAGGCAGCGCAAACATCTCTTGAGACACTGCGTGTTGATATTGTTGGTCGTCTTCAAGCAACTCGACCACCACCCCAGGAACCTCTTCAACCACAACCACAACCACAACCATAAGAACCGAAGAAGTGTTACTGAACTTTGAAAATAATCAAGTTGCACGTGCGTATCATCGTTTAATGACATACATGGGGCGCGATCAGAATGTTGACTCTGGTCTGCAGATATCTCAGAGTGATTTTACAACGCTATATCCAATCTATTACTTCTCGCTGAAATGCATGGATTTGATTAGACAATCTGTCGTTGACATATTTAGCACGACCAGCTGTTATCCCTAACTACAGAGCAATCACTGTTGTACTGTCAGATAAATAATCCTGCTTGAAAGTGTTGGTGGACGAATGAGAGTTATTGATGCACCAGTGGAAAATATGTAACTAGATTTGTCAGCGAATCCATTACAAAGTAACCCAACAAAGCAATTTGATCATTCAGAATGTTGTATAAATGTCATATCATCACGCCAATGTTACTTTGACACCAGGTCAGCTTGCCAAGTTACAATTAGGATCGAAAAAGAATTCTGGTATAACAATATCGCTGAAATCATCGACGTTGCAGGCCCAAATAAATAATCACTGACAGAACGTCAACTCAAACACGTTAATGACACCTAACGATCAAAAACTGGCTTGCGACTTGATCTTTCTGTGATTGCCATTAAAAACGTAGGAAAAAGAGGTAGTATATTTCCACTTCTTGTTAATATATCAGCATCGATCGCCGCTGCAGCTCCAGCTGCTCCAAAGGCAGCCGCATTTGGTGCTGTTGGAACTGCTGCTGGGATGGCATTTCAGAAAGCGACAGGACATGGTCTGACGTCAAAGAAAAAAGAAAACGGGGTCCTTCTGCGATTGGAAGGGGCCTAAGGTTAACAGGTACTTCAACCTGGTACGGTCGAACCCGAGCGGCTCATGTCTGAGACTACCAGGAACCCATCGATAACGATGGCGCTGAGCAAACTTCCAATGTCCAATTTTGATTTACTTGATGCTGCTCGTCGACGAAACATCAAAACTTTAGACGAGCTTTCATGCGAGATCAATTGCCAAAACAACCAAATGTCATTGAAACTGGTATCATTAATCACGATGGTAACGAACGTCCAGGTACTCACTTAGTTGCATTTGCTGTTGATCCACATGGTGTTGTTTATTTTGATTCGTAAGGACAAGCCCCGCTGATAGAATGTTTGGTGTATACTCGTGGATTGCCGCTCTGGTATTCGATGCTACCAACACAGACATTAACAGATCCGGGTATACGTGGCCCTGAATCATTAGCTGTTCTAGATGCTATATCGAATTCGCCGGCATGCAATGGTCCACCACCACACAAAAAAAAAAATCCAACATGCTTTCACAAGCAACATATTCTCCCGCAAACAATATACAAATAAATCCACTTGATCACCATCAGTTAGATTGTAAACACTCCATATAATGGTTGATATTTACAAAACATCTTCTAGAGGCAGTATGGTTAAACAATCCTGGCACAGAAGAATTTGATCCGTCAGAGTATGAGAATAAAGATGATCTTGCTAATCTTATGAACCTCCCTAGGGTTGACAGGGATGAAGTTGTTATTTTTCAGGATAGATATGACGCGTTAGAGATGAGCAATGTTAGGTGGATTGATATTAACCGTAGAATTATCGGTGCTACAACGGATAACATTGCAGTATTCACTGACGGTGGGCGAATCAGAAACTCAAGTATATCAGTCGCAACTATCAGAAATGAAATTATAAAAAGTGTCGCTGATCGTTTACGATTTACCGGTGATACAATGACTGGTATCCTCGACATGGATGGTAATTCTATTACTGAATTGAGAGAACTAACATCAGACAATGACGCTACAATAAAGAAATACGTGGATGATAAAGATACACCGATTAATGATAAATTAACCAAATTACGCGCCGAGTATGACGTTCACGTAACCATGTTTAGTGGTATTCACATACACTTTCAAGGACTTGATAAAATCATTGATGATTTCTTTGGAAATCAGACGGTTGTCAACATAAACTTCCCTGAATACACACACAACTCTCTGAACTATCTAATATTAAAACTACAATCACAACAACGACATGAAACGTCGATACGATTAATATCCGTCTCAGTTGTATCAGAAATACAAGTATGTGTCAGACTGCAAATTATTGTTACAACGAGATCTTGATGATACTAAAAAGAAACTCGCAGATATATTTATTTATTTATATTTCGTCGAAAAAATCACAACGATTAAATCAGGAGTTCCGCATACGAATCCGTTTATCAACACTCTATACACAGTACCATAAGGATCAGCAACATGGCCAGAGCAAAATAACACGCCTAAACATACCACAGAAGTCACTGGTGTGTACGGGCTGTCCGTCTTCAGCGCTTCAAAATTTAGGATCTTTACCACATATCTATGGCGTCATTCAACTGATAATTTCTCTGGAACCGTGTCTATTGTGTCAAATCAAGCGGCCAAGGAAACGTTTATGCTGGAACCAGCTGATAAAAATTAACCGCAGCGACGTACTGGTGGTGTCTGGAATTTGCCCCTAAAACGCCTCAATGAATTGCTGAACGTTGATATAATGAGCAGTCAGAACGCTCGTGGATCAGTAAGTGCTTTCCATCGCTAGCAATGGTGGGAAGCAATCCCAGGATTTGAATTCTGCGAATTCATACAGATTTGAACAAGCACGTTCCTGGCATGCATCGTTGCAAAATATAATCGACATATATACAGCAAAACAAAAAAGAAAAAAAAACGAAAAAATACCGAAGGTGTATCATGGTCATTGACGTTGTTGTATACGTGGCATCGTCCGTAGTCACTGGAACTATGATTTTAATCGACATATTATCGGCGACATACGTGGTAGCGCCAGTCGCAGTAATCGGCGTTGCTGTTATAACAGGTGTTGCCGACATTCTTAGTATTATAGCGAAAAAACTATCAACATGCTTGACTAATAAACAACATGAATACACAGAGTTGCTGTCAACGGCAAAGCGCGTACGCAGCGTTAACCAAGCTTATATCGACAGGATTAAATGACGGTATAATTACTGACCACGAAGTTACGGAAATTATCTCGATTTACCATGACGTGTCCATCGCTTCTGTATTCTTCGTCGGATCGCAGAGCGATCAAACACAGCGTGGCAAGACACAAAGTGTCTCGCATTTAGAATCTATGTAAATATAATAATGACAGATCGTGAAACGCGAGTATTACTAAGACAAATCGCTGCTAATACAACTCCACCGCATACCATGATGATATCGGCGACGTCAACGCAACCAGAATTTGATATTAGTTTTCCTACACCGATTCAAACCAAACGGTCGGTGGCTTGAAATTGCACTTGCACAGCTTCGAGTCTATAATAGTTGGCCAAAAATTAGATCAAAATCGTTTGTGGATTGCCCGCAAACAACTCTATCGTATTTTGTATACAAATAAACCTGACAAATCTCCATACTGTTAAAATCTCAAAAGAAAGTTATCAAATCGAACAGATCAATGATGAATTTCAGCGCAGAATAAAATCTTTCACAGGAATAGAATAACACATCAGTATAACATCGTACGATCCAACGGCGTCTGATGCTATTGAAATATCAACACCAAATTATGCCGTAGACATATATCAGTCTTCGGTCAGAACCGTGTTAGCTGGCCAGAAATACAACCGCCGCAACCAAATCGTCTTCCTGAACCTCAACGGGGTCACTTTATCGTATATAAAAAAATGTTCACTAAAGAACATGAATATAAAAGGTCCATCTTAGCAAACCTATAATGAGAAGAGCATATATCAAATGATAGGTCTTATTAGGGATAATTGTTCTTTTTACGAAGTTGACGAATATCTTATAAAGTTTTGTTTATGATACAATAACACAAGTACGTCAACGAGTAACTAACATTTTACAGCAATTATTTTCCAGTTACGTAAATGAGTATCCTAATACTTATATACCTCAGCAGATCATTGAATCAGTACATCTAATCAAGTTACATATGACGCTGAATTTTTTTAATTAATTCAGACATTTTTACAGTAATTAATTACGATGGAAGATACACCATAAAATATGATAATAAATACATTGATATCTTTATTGAACATTATACAACTATTAAGGATAAGGTGTCAACATTACAGTTACAATTAAAACTTTCCAAAGAAACTCAACGCTATCATCGATGAATATATTCCAAAAATATGGGAAACAATATCGCAACCACCAGCAATAGTAAAATTTGACAACGGTGTCGTAGGCAGAGAAGGTGAGCGTTGAAGTCATATATCACCGAGCATAGTAAATACCTGTAAATTTAGTCTGTGATGTAGTAGATGGAAGTTATCAAAGCGTTGCTAGCTCCCGATCGCTAAATGTAGCCCTTGTAGAATCCAATCAACGGTCAAACATGCAAGTATCCCAGGGATATATTCTTTATTCATTCACGCCAGAGGTTCCTCCTAGATATTTAATAAATTCAGTACCTGTCAATGTTGTTTATTTACGATGTCATAATCCCTCGTTGTCACGGATACATTTCAGACTAATAAATCAGGATGGTCACTTGTTGGACACAAGAAACGAGGAGATATCTCTGAGTCTGTATGTGCGTGACAGGCCATGAAGCGCTCGACCGTAAAATGGTCCACAACAAAACGGCGGGTTCTATATATCCCTTGAACGTTTCCAGTGTTTCATATCTTAAAAATGGTTTATTTCAAGTGCACGTTCTGTATACAGTAAACAAGAATATTCATTTTTCTCTCCCGATTTTATTTTTTCACCTCCAAGAACATTAATGGATGTACTAGCATTCGAATGCTCGCAACGGTCATTATAGACGTTCACGGCATCACAGCTTCACTTTCATAATCGGGCTGTAGACTGTTCATGGTCTTAAAGTGAATCGTTTGACTTTCACAATCATACTGTTTACAGTCTAATAGAATTTTTTTAACTGCATCGTGGGGTATCCTATTCCTGACTCTCACTTATATTGCTCAAGTTCTCCTTTGCCAACCATCGTTTAGAACAGTGCCACTGCTTCATGAGGCATATTTTCTTTGCTGTGGATACTTTTTTTTTCTCCACTGATGGACTAGCTTACAGTGCTATCGTTTTCGTAGTTATCGATGCCACATACATGCTTCATGAGTTTGTTGTGGGTACTATTTTTTATTGTTGTACCTGGGTTTTTTTTAGCTTGTTTGTTTGTTTTCGTTGTGGTACCTTTTTATTTCATTGTTGTAAACGTAGACTCTCACTTAGAGCACTATTGTTCTCATATATTTACCGGTGCCACTACTTCGGGAGTTTATTTTTCTTCGCTGTGTGTACCCATTGACTCTCACTTACAGTGATAAAAATCTCATTTGGCAATCATACTTTAGAACAGCGCCACTGCTTCGCGAGTTTGTTTTACCCGTTTATGCTTAACAGTTACTGTCTGGTTTACTCTTACTGTCTATTTTTACCATGAGGTGAGGGTCCATTATTTTTCATCTCATGGTGGTGGATATATACATGTCGGCGAATTCCTTGATGCGAAACGAAATTGTAGAAATTCAGAAGGCTGTCCAAGTAGTTGTTCAGCCAGGGCTCTACGGTCAACAGCGGATGCTAACGTCCGATGCTATCATACGACGTACTGATCACTTTAAATTCTTTTGCACAACCTCTCCAATATCAAATGCCGGGGAGTGAAATCAGCACCCACCACGTTGCTTGACGTAGTGAAAGGTGTACGTGAATTATCAGTACCTCGCTAGCATCTGATGATATCATTCGCTGTTGATTTTCGATGCCTGGGCTCGGGCTCTCGATTTATAATGCATTTATTGTGACCCATTGACCACATGTCCAGCATGGGATTCAAACATCAAATTTTCTCATGTCGGTTGTGAGAGTCCTCAGTGTTAACTACGAGACCACCGGGTGTTCTTATATTATATGTTAAAAAGTTATATGAAGATACCAAGCGGAACATATTGTATCAAGTATAATCAAATACATTCGACACGCCTCTGGTCTTTATTTCTATGATTTTAAATACCATTTTAATAATAGATTTTATATAATCTCAGTAGACGAAAATATTAATTGAATCGGAAACCTTCGGCACCGGTAGCTGCACAGAAAATAAATACCTGGAATTCCAAAAACAGGATTTTAATGTGGGATTTAATATCAAAGACAAGTAGGGCTATTATTATTCATACAACCTTCGACCGTCGTATAGATAGTCACTTAAAACGCATGATTGGCTTTACAGAAAGTATTTACACTTCTAGCAAGCTGGAGGAAACTAATACTAATCAATATACAGAAATGTGTAAGCAAGGTTATTTTATCTATACTAGTTAATCTTAACGGAGTTATTCCTCTTCAAGTGTTTAGTTTTAGTGCATCATAAAGGATTATGAGTTAGTCCCTGAGGCTTATAGGCAAAAGTTCAGGAACTATAAAAAGGAAGCTGGATATGTCTAGATATTTAGAATTATTATTCGCAGATTATATCTCTATGAAAATGCTGAGTTGATTATATTATTTGCGACAAGATGTACTGAATATGGGTGAAGATCAAAGTATTTTCCAGCCCTATTTCTTGATAGCTTTTCATATCTCGCTTGATTTACAGATCTAACAGACTTAGCACTCTTACTATATTTTCCAGTTTTCCGCCAGATAATTGTTATTTTTATCTCAGTCAATGTGATCAGTTACAAGACCATCTTCGATCAGGCCATTAAAACATTCAGAGATAAATCAAAAGATGAGATAATTGTTTTCCAGCTGTGCACATAAGATAACCGACGTTAGTAACAAAACCAAGCGGACTTTTCGCTCGACAACTTCTATTCATATCAGTATGATCTGCGTCATAATTCTTAATGATAGGATGTGTTCTGAACTCTTGCTTCATTTGTCTAGTATATATTATTTGTCTAAACCATTATTTAATATTATTAAAATAATAATGAATCAAATGATTACTTAGATACGCAATCGTATCGGTGAAGCCAAGAAGGAGTTTAGTGACGATGCAGCAGCGCATGTTTTTTTCAACATTCAGAATTAGGCAAGACGATATTTCTGGTACTAGTTATCAGATTTATGCGATGATGAACCACCAACGAACAGCGACGATTATTAATTATCTTGATGATGGCGGATCCACCTAAAGATACTTTTTCGGAATACAATTTATCGTTGCTGTCAGTTATACCAGCGCTAGCGATGGTGGTGATGATGCTATAATATGGATTATCCATGATAAAAGTGATCCTGCCCGCGTACAACACCGCCTGGGCATTGTCACGTTAGATGGAAATTCTAGACCAGGAATGTTGACTGGTGTTGACAAACCATACTACGAGCGTGCATATTCTGTGACAGCATTTGTTTATGCGATTTATCCATTGAACGATGAACCTGATATTGATGATCTTTGACTGATGCGGACTAGTTTTATTCTAAATTGTTCCGCTCAACGAGTCATGGAACATTTCACGAAGGCATTACGAGGAATGGGTCTCAAAGATCCACGACGTGAAAAATACATTCATGGGAAGTCAAACTCAGATCAAGTGGAGCCACGATAAGCGACATCGCTGAAGTGGAAACGTAACTAAGATTTCCAACAGAAGTAAGAACAGTGACTGGAGAGGTTATATACACAGCTAAGTATAAATCGAATGGTTCTCCGATAGTAGTATTTGACCATGGACATCGAGTGTAAAAATATTTCCACGGCGAAAAGCGGATTAGATATTATCACAGTGATATATTTGAGTATATTTATAATATCAGTAAACGCGACCCACTGTTCGTGCGGTTGCTTGAGAGTGATGAGGAAAATACAAGATTTGATCAATACGTGCTGCCGTCTGGTGATCAAATTCAGGAAATAAACAATGATATAGTAAGGAACAAATTAACTGGTGTTCAGCAAAATGACAACAACAATAAAATAGACGTGCGTTTGATCCTGATATTACTAACGCGAGCCACACAGCAGTCACCGGCAGGCTTTGCTGTTCTTTTTTCTTCTTTGTCTCATTTTCGACCAGGTCCATCCAGCTTATTGAGCATGCTTCTGTACTTGCGACCCCAGGCAATCTGTTGTTCGTTTTCGCGTCTCTCTATCTGCTGTCAAAGCATGGCATAACTAAGTGTTTTGCTTCGAACCAAGGAAATGATGATTTACAC
>JAECUM010021902.1:30000-62132 GCA_016617855.1 Megalonaias nervosa | reverse complement strand
AGGTGTCATCACATTTAATATATGGATGTTATATGAAATTAACAATAAATACTTAATATTTATTACAAGAAAATGTTTCATTTTCATTAATTCCAATTTAGAAAATTAAATTGTACATAATGAAACTGTACTCGGCCCACAGCTCTGTTGCAGTGTAAATACATGTAGCATGAGTGTCCGTGCTTGGGTTATTCGCGGGTAAATAGAGATCCGTGTCACTATCACTATCTTTAGAGGAGGTGAAACTGTTTGTGACATACTTGTGTTGTAATTAATATTGATTGTAAAAGTACCTCCTTGTATAAAAGACCCTCCAAATACTGACCCCAGCTGATAACCATGTGCTAAACTTTCAAGTTCACTGATTCGTTGAAAATTTATTTTTCTCTCTTGAAAATTTGGCAAGTGTTACAGTGAAATTTGCTTACGGATTAATGTGTCGACGGATAAATGATTCCTTCTGGCTGGTAAGTGCATTATTTGTCATTAAATATTTTAGGTATATTTTTGATTTAACTGGGGCGCAATGGAGATGCTTAACAAAAATAGAATAAAGCATGTTTGACATAACACCTTTCTGGCTGTTACTAAGTTTTCTGTAGTTGTTAACAGCGTTGGAAGAATATGAAGTGTATAGGTCTATAGGCTATGTGCATAGATCAGTGTTTTCTGTCATAGTGCATTTCGCACAGCATTGAGAATTTTATCCTGTCTGTAGCACAGTCAAATTTCAGGTCGGCGTCATTAAATGTAGCTAACAGTATATAATTTGTTTCACACGAAGTATTTAAAACTAGTTAGGTAGCTTTAGCTACATTTAATGACGCTGACCTGAAAATGTATTGAGTCAGGCTTGCAGATAGGATAAAACTGATTATGCTGTGTGGAACGAACTATCGTAATACCAAAAAGCTCAACATCGTGTGCGTGCATGTGTCTGTCTCTCTCTCGAAATGTTTTGTATGGTGTTTTCTCAAAAATGGAGAGTCCTTAAGTTACTATGTTGTTTTGTTATATATTTGTTTGTATGTTGTTGTTGTTGTCTTCGTCGTTGTTGTTTGATTTTAGAACAACTACGTCAGGCATAGCAGAAGACAACAAAGGTTTATTTTTTAAAAGTAGTCCCTAGCGCGTGAACAACTAGACCGAGACAACCGGACTGAGATAACCAGACTGAGATAAGAAAAGTAAGGTTAGCAAAGCAGCTAGATTTCTCTGTCGCATGGGTGAGAAATAGACATATATAAATTTATGGAGATAAATCTATCACACACAAAAATCGACTTAAAAATTCTTTAGGCAAGAGAGAATATGCATCTATTCGAGGCAATGGATAGGCTCTGATAAGGGCATTTGGCTTTTCTGTTAACACCATTCAGTTGACTTAGAGGTTGTCGCATGGATCGTCTTCTCTTCCTCAAAGCTTTGTCTGAACTTTGGAATGTAGATTAAGACTCTCTTCAGACAGCCTTGTCTCTCCACATAGATACTTCGTTTCCAAAGGGCCGTCTCGGTGATGTGATCTCGGTGATCACCTCACTTACTTCTCGTCTTCTTTTCTTCTCTTTCATGACGTGTCTGGGTTGTTCCTTTTTGGAGGGTACCTCTTCATCCTGTTCGGAACCACTCTCTTCCTCCTGCTTCTGTTGTTTCTTAGAGCAGTCTGAAGACCAATGTCCTCTCTCCTGACAATGATAACAGTTTTCTTGACCTTTGTCTCTCTTAACGCTCGTCTTGCTTTGACGTTGTGGACATTCCGAATACCAATGCCCTTTCTTCTGACAGATATAGCAAGAATCTTAACTTTTATCTCTAAAGGAGGGGTAGTAGTCTGTCGGCTTCTCTGAAAAAAACCTTCGTACGATACCTCGCAAAGCTCTGATCAGAAGTTCGATCTGTGTTAACTTTTCCATCTTTCTGGCAGGATTGAGAGTGAAATGAATACTTTGAGGGAAGACATTGACCATTTAAATAGGCAAGACACTGGCCTTACGTTTATATAAAGGGGACCATGATATTTAAAATGTAATCATTTGGTCTTCTGCAATCAAGTTGAAACGATCGCACCATTTCGTGAAGAAAGGAGAAGAAAGCAAGAGGCAGATTTGTGGGATTCTTTGTTAACCACACTGAAACGGCAATGTCGAGCCAACGAAGACGATCGCTTGACTCTTTCCATTGATCACAACAGTCTGAAGTCCCCCGTTTGGATTGAGTTTAGCAGGCCGTCAGAATTGACACCTTCCAAAGTCATCGACAAGATTCAACACGTGCGTTAGAGAACGTAGTACCGTGTTCCAGGAAGAAAAAAGGAAGACTTCCAAAACTAGACATAGAAAAGGAAAGATTTACCAGCTCATGACTACAATTGCCAAACAAGAAAGATGAATCCTTTCAAACAGACACACAATAAAAGTTCGGTGATTCTGAATTGGAGTACGATGTTGTGCCTTGTGATTGTAGGGATGCCGTACGCTGTTCCCTCAGCGATTCAGTACCACATCATGGGAACTTTGCTATGACTACTACTACTACTACTACCGCTATTACTACTACTACTACTACTACTACTACTACTACTACTACTACTACTACACCTACCATGGAAAGTAATGCTGTGCTTGTCCAACCTGACGGATGTGAAAGCGATGCCACTCGTTATCGTGGATTCTTTACTGGTTTGTCAATGTCATCCTCAACGTGAAACCATGCGGCTACCACCCTACGGATGTCATCCATGCCTGAGCAAACTACTGCGGGTTTCACCGTACCCTCATCGAGATGAGTCTGTGAAAGAAGAATATTCGTTCCCTGTGCGTTTGTCTGAATACTGCGACTTTGAATGTCGTTTCAAAACCTTCCAAGGAAAGTGGCTTAAATATCTGGGAGGACCTGCCCCCGAAAAATTAGCCAGAGCCGAAATTATCTACTTCGGCGAAGGTGTTAAAGTCTCTGTTCTCTCGCTTCAGTTGCGGTGTGTCACCAGTGGGAGGAGAAAGATTCAGCTTACCTAGAACATGCTATATAGTCTCCGCACTGTCACTACCTACCTTTAGTGGGACGACCTCAGTAATCTCTTGATAGATATTTTACAAGAGAATATTGTGGTTTGCCTGTGGAGTTGAGAGAACGCATTTACCGAGAGTTTATCAAAATATAAGTCAAACGCAAGGAACAATTGCATCCCTTACGTCACCAATGGTTTAATCACTGGCACCTAAATCCTATCAGAGGACCGATTCATTTGAAAGCTTTCCAAAGTCAGACATTGATCAACTGACCAAGGGCCAGAAGACTTTGGTTGCTACTGGTTCTGTTTACATAGTGTCCATACTACAACGAATTTTAGATGAAGATTTAGAGGATAACCAAACTCTATTACGCTATCGAATTTTGTTCGTAGAGGAAAATTCTGTGCGGTGTGTAGTGTGTGAGCTAGTGATTAAACTATTTGGATACGCCGACGGAGTACGATCAGTTCTGTGCAAAAAGTACAATTATCACCTCCGACAAGAGAGGCTATACAAACTTGCCACCATGCCACGATCTTTATCATCAGTGATACAACAATTGCCGTGGAAGTAAATCAATGACAGTATTCAGACTATGGGGGATTGCCAATGCTTTTTACGAGAACTGTATTCAATGAATTTAAGCCGTCATGTGGTTTGTGTCTTTGTGACATCATTTCTGGGATTTTGTTTACCAGCCGATTCCTTGTGGGCTTTTTACGATCTGTACCTCACTGTACCACCAAAAACATGAGGGTTGTACCTTTAAATGTACACGAGAGACTCGACACTTCTCCACCTCTACGGAAAAAAAAAGATTCTTCAACATTTAGTCACCGAAGATGTTTACTACGATGTGTGTATAGCTTGTGACTTACACCCTCACTGACAAGATGTACGTTACTGGAAAAGTTTTGGTTTCGAGGCTTGGACAAAAGAAGCTGCAAACTATGCCAAAGATTTGTGATCATAAATTCAAACATTCAATGAAAGGAAAACATTTAAACCTGTATTATCCACAATGTCAGACGAAGAACCCGACACAGAGGAAAACACCCCATTCAGGACAGGACTGTCATTGACATGGACACCCCCGAAAGGCCATTCCGGGAGGACCCCTGTGTGACTGTGCCAAGTGTAGAGACTTTAAGAACATTACCCACTGTCCCTTGGACACCACACCTTCGTCACAAAAAAGTTGTACAGTCACTTGTTTATATTCCACTCTGATCGTTTTCATGTGCATTTTATTGATGTACTTAACCATTTGGCTTCGTTGAATTTTGTCTTTCGTATTCAATTTTAAAATTTTTTGAAATAAACATGTCCTGAAAAAAGTATTAAAACTCTTGTCTTGTCTGTGTTCGTTTCAAAAGTGACATTCCGTGCACTATGGCTACCTCTGCTGTCTTTCCTCCCTCTTCCTCCGCTTTCAAAGTCATCGACGAAAACTCAGATCGTGCCATCTCTGAGGCCTTGTATTTTGGTCATCCCTTTAAAATGTTAATTGCTGGAGCGAGCGGTTCAGGCAAAACCGAACTTCTCAAACGTTTGATCGAACATAAAAATCATTTGATCGATGGTCCACCTCAGCGTATCGTGTGGTGCTACAAAGAGTGGCAATCGGCGTACAGTCTCCTGCGAGAAAGTCAAGGCGATTCCATCGCGTTTGTACAAGACATTCCTGGCGAAGACGACGGGATTGTGTCTGACCCCAGTCAAACCCATCTGGTCATCTTCGACGACATGTTAGGAGAAGACGAAGAAGAAATTAAATGTGGTTTACGCGCATCGTAATGCTAGTGTCATTTACATCACCCAAAATTTGTTTAAACAAAGTAAAGCCCATTGCACCATCAATCTCAATGCTCATTACGTGGTCTTGTTTAAAGGCGTAGAGATAAATCTCAAGTACAAGTGTTAGCCAAACAGTTAGGATTTCCTTGGCTGACTCATATGTACGAAGAGGCCACTCAAAGCCCTCATGCATATTTACTCTTGGATTTAATACCCACTACCCGTGATTATTTACGGTTTCGACTTAAAAAATCTATAAAAACCTCGGACACTTTGGGACTGTCTCACACATCGTCAACATGACGTCCCCTCAGTCTCATCTTTCCGTCAAATTGATTCGTGCCTTGTACGGCATCAGTCGTGTAAAATATCCACAAATACGTGCTCGTATCTTAGACGCCAGATTCAAAGAAGTCTTACGATGGTTTACGGTGACAGCATGTCAATTACTTTAAGGCATCATTCACATCCCTCATCAAACCAAACTCTTTTTGAGAGAAACAAAGTATCCTTGACGCAACTGGCAGATCCCCTCATCGACACTCAAACCAAAAACAAATCATTTTGAAACCTGGAGGTAGCAGTTCACTAGGAGGTGTCATCATTCGCTCCCTCTTAAAATGGGATCCCAATGCCCCAAAAGTCATCCCCAAGAAAAAGCCACTCCCCGACCCAAGCGTACCCAGACGAAAATGAGCACTGGTGTCAAGACCAGATCACAGCCCCAGATAAAAGTCCCCAGAAAAAGAAAAGACCCAAGAAAAGACCCCAGAAAGCCGCTTCTACGCGAAGCACTGCGGCCAGGACGCAACCTTAAATTTCCAAACCACGACCTGCAGCGGCGGTGAACGCGGCTCCAGTAGCCTCAGGTTCTTCCACTTCTCCGTTGCTGGTGATGCCATCCAAACCCAGTATGACACGCGTCTTTCCTAATTTGATGAAACTTCTCCTCTAGCGGTTACACCCTCCTCCTCTTGAGCTGCAGCGGCAGCTGCGAACAACGTATCCTCTCCTGAAAGTCAAAGTCCATGAGAGATCGGGTATGTTACAGAATTTACTGGATTTATCCAAACAAAAACTATCCCTATTTAGTCCGTTGCGAACCCCTCAACGTCGCGTGATGCCTGCCATGAAAATGATACGAACGACCGACAATCAGTGGCCACACATTCCACTATAAGAAAGACCTGGGGTAAACGTTGGGTATCAGTGTTTTTGTGATCCGGAACAAACAAAAATGTCACCCACCTGAAGTTCACACCACCGCCACCGTTCAAACAATAAAAGGAAAAAGGAAAGGACAGTCTCGTCGTTTGACCCCGCATCGGAAAAAAACGATTAGCCAAGCATCGACCACTATCCTTAGAATAAACCCCATCGTCCAAAGAAAAAGAGGAGCAACCAAAGGGGATGATTGTTTGGCGATATAGAACAAAGTCGTCACATTTTTGCCGATGCGATAGTTAAAAAGTTCGTCAGAAAGACTAGTTACAAACCCCTTCGACCTACTCCAACAAATAAGGTAAAAAGGCGTGTGCTATGACTTCGACGTCAGTTTATTTTTTGTGTGTGCTCCGGAACAAACAATCATCTATCTATCCCCCAGAAGCCATCCCTCTTCTACCCCCAAAGGAAAAAAAGGAAAGGACTCCTTCCTCGTTTAGCCGAGCATTGTTGTCATTTCTGTCCAAAACCCCTCCACCCATGCAAAAACAACTCATTCAAACAGCCTCGAAACACGTCGTTGATACAGTATGCGGATGTTGTCTGAATATCTTGAAAGGAACGATACCTTTGTCTCAACAACAGAAAGAATGCTTAGCCAAGCATCGAGACGTTCTGCGCCAAATGGTCCAAAAGAAAATACCATACGTCAAAAGAAGAAAGATGTTAGTGCAACGCGGAAGATTTGTTCACCGGTTGTTAGCACCATTGCTGAAAGGAAAATTGGGAAGAACGATTACAGAATTCATGACAGGAACTGCTTCACAAATGGGTCAAAGATAAAAAAGGATCAAAAAGAAAAAGGGACCTCTGGGGTCAAAAGATCTCAGACGTGACCTTTGGAATCTGATGGAAGGACAAAAGCTGACCTTATTGCCTTACAAACGATAAATGGAAGTTCATTGTTGGCAAGAACAACGGACCCCGCATTTACCTCCCAATCCTCATTTGACCGAGATGTCCCAGTTACAACAAGAATTTCAGTCATTGATGGATCGCAGCGATTTGTCAGAAACGGAAAAATCGCAACTGTAGGGTCAAGTGTTGCAACAACTTCAACACTTTCTCCAGAAAGCTTTAGACAAAACAGCTCGACCGACTCTGAAAGATTTTAATACTCTGATGAAAAGTCCATCACCACCACCACCATCCGCAGTGACCAAGACAGACGCACCGCCACGGATGCCTGAGGAAGAAGAGGCACGAGAAGTCTTTCAAACACCGTCAGCAGCTCCCATCCCTAGTAAGATTTCAGCGTCCTTGTTGTCCACTTCCCCACATTCCAACGAAAAGAACTCAAAACTTGGGTTAAATAGATGATGTCCACTCTTCCTTCGACGGAAGTGAAAATAAAGAAGGGAAACCAGCAGTGAAAAAGGCAGCATGACAAAACCCATCCCATTACTACCACCACTACTACCACTACCCTCGACTTCTACTTCCGTGGCAGGTCGGACACGTAAAGCCTTTTTCAAACCATCACCTCACCCCATCCAAGGTAGCATCAGTAAAGAATGGGTGATTTATTAAAAGAAAAAGTCCTGATGGAGAATTTGTTCCTGCGGGATACGGAGGAGTTCAGAAATTGTATCGTGCTGCCAAAACCCGACTCAGAAGTGTCCGTTTTCCTCAAGTGCAATGATGGTTACAAGAATAAGTCACGTACACCCTACACAAACCCATTCGACGAAAATTTTCCAGAAATCGCACCCGAGTGGAGGGTATCGATCATCAATGGCAAGCCGATTTAGTCGATGCCTATCATTTGATCACCTACAATTGTGGCTACAAATATTTGTTTTGTGTCATAGACATCGTTCCCAAATTTGCCTGGGTCGAACCATTTACTTTCAAATCGAGCAATGAGATAGTGCGAGCCCTAAAATTGGTGTTGAAACAAAGCGGTCGTCACCCTTTTCGATGGCAAACCGAAAATGGCACCGAATTTCAGAATCAAGCTTTCCAAAAAGAATTGAAGAAAGGAGGCATTCATTTTTTTCACCACCGATAATCCTGAAACCAAAGAAAGCATGGTGGAACGTTTTCAACGCACCTTGAAAGAACACATGAAGAAATATTTTACGCATCAAATACACTCTGAAATATATCGACGTCTTACAGCATCTGGTCAAAGCATACAACCAATCTTACCATCGGAGCATCAGATGTGCCCCTCAAGAATTGGCTCCCGACAGCGAAGTGACCGTCTTTGAGCGCCTGTTTGGTACGTCGCCGACTGTGGCTGTCCCCAAGAAAGGTGGAGTGTTGACGACGGGAGATTGGGTGCGCATTGGCAAAACCAAACGCACTTTCGATATTTACCCAACTGGACCACCGAATTGTTTCGTGTCACTGGACGAGTGCGTGGCCGTCATCCTACCGTCTATAAATTGGAAGACATGAACTGGGAAGTGTTAAAAGGAACGTTTTACTTGCCCGAATTACAATGCGTGACCAAAAAATACGAAGTGTACGATATCGAAAGCATTCTGGATCGAAGAACTTGTAAAGTGGGAAAACGTCGTGTCAAAGAAGTCAAAGTACATTGGAAAGGATATCCGTCGAGTTTTGACTTCTTGGATCGACGCTTCGCAAGTCATCGACTATTAAAAGAAGTGACCATCATGCCCTTCAACACCGCCCCAACCACCACTGTGACCACTCCTTCTCCGAGTTCTTCTCTGCAACATCTACACAAGCAAACCCTGTAGGTGTGGTCTGGATAACGTGTGCCTAAAACGCAAATCTTCTTTTCTGCCAAATCTGTGTGGTGTATTGTGTCATCGGTGCTGCCATTGCCAATTTGAGTTTGCAACAAGAAGACAAACAATTGTGGACTATTTTATTGAGCAGTTGCAACGGTTACCTTCTCCCTAATCCTTCCATGAAATACTCTAACGGTAACAAGGGGAGTCTTCCGACAGACGTCAGTCACCCTCCCAAGAGTCACAATAACAACAGTCCTCTTGTAGACACTCTATTGACCTCCGGTGACCCCTCGGACAGCAGAACTCTGGAATTATGAATATCCAACTTTACTTAACTTTACCCAGTGACAGATCTATGGATATGTTTCCCCACAATACTTATGCTGTTTCACGGCCAAATTACCTCAGACCAATTTGTTCACGAAGCCCGTTGGGAAGTGGATTTGGTGAAAATGATTCACCCTACACAAATCAAAAACACTGAACGACCAAGTGCAATAATACTTCAATGAAAACAAAACTGTAGATGCCTCTATGAAACGACCAGTGTCCCCAGATACTCAACTGTACATCTATTTGTTGAAAATTTCTGCAGGTTATTATTTTAGCGGTCAAAATCTAGAGGACACTATTGCTTCCAAATTCAACTCGCTGTTTGGCAAAGCCTTGGACAAAACGAAACAAAATGTCACCATCGAGTACCATAATGTAACTTGTCGCCTACTGAGGAAATGTTCGGATGCCAAAACGTTGTCCGTTACATTTTGTGCTGAATTATTTGACACTTGGGTGAACACCTCAAGATGATCAAGGGTTCACTCATACCACCCATCACCAACAACTTGAATTTTGCAAAGTATTTTCATTACCCTGTAGAACTGAACCGAGGATTAAATTTGATCTTTGTATACTCTGATGTGGCGGAGTCCAACGTGGTGGGACAAACATCCGCACTGTTACTGCGAGTCATTCCTTTGAAAGAGGATTCTGCTCTGACCAATAACGAGGAAGGTGGAAACACCTACCACGTTCACCGCGAATTTGTACATCGTCACTATTTGCCGTCAGTAAGTAGTATTTCGACAGTGTCAACATCGGTATAAAAGGAGATCTGGGACAATATATTCCATTCTCCAAAGGGAACGTCACAGTGAAGCTCCATTTTTGAAAACGATTCTCTAAGGACTTGTAAGTCATGTATCCTGTGTACCGAGGAGTCGCTCGACAGCGAGGACATGGTTTAGGAAATATGCTGAAATCGGCCTTTCCTTCGTTGACCCCGTTTTGAAATGGATGGTGACACAAGGATTTGCACTCCTTGAAAGATTTCGCTTTGACACAGTCCTAACAGCAGCTGACGATGCTCACAATGTGGGCTTTAACTACCGTCGAAAGAAAATCCTGCAAGCATGTAGTTTAGAACTGATAGACAGGATGTAGCTTAGAACTGATGGATCGTTTGCATTTGGACATGTGGTTGCAAGACAAGTATTTGCTGAACGAAGTGGATATATCCGCTTGAGATTGTATCGTAGCAGTACCGTTTTCCATTTGCTGGCCAATGCCAACGAGTACAAAACTATCATCCAAGAAGCCAGACTCTACGTGCGACGCGTGGGAGTGTTACCTAAAGTGGGAAACGACATCTTCCATACTTTGAGCAGAACGACAGCCAAATATCCGATACGACCCGTGGAAGAGAAAACCTTAATTATTGCCACTGGAATCCGATCCAAGATCAAAGATCACCTGTTCCGAGCACAGTTACCAAAACGTTTAATCGTTAGTATCGTCAGCAACGAAGCCCCCAAAGGAGCCGTCACTGCCAATCCTTTCGAGTTTAAACACTACAGAGTGTCCAAGATCGAAGTCAGTCGCGATGGCAAGACCTTGTGTGCTTGATCCTTTGAACCTAACTTTGCCCAGAATAATTATTTGAGATCGTATTTGTCCCTGTGTCACGTCCGCGCTTGAGGCATATAAATCGAGGCGGTCTCTAGTCTGATCATCCACTGTTGACTCGTCAACTCTTACAGATGTCTTTAAGACATGCAAAGCTGAACGAAGTACACATCCATTTGCATCATGTCAGGCAAAACCTGATACCCAAGTCTGAAGAGATTGAAAATGTCAGGATGTTGACAGTGGCACAAGACCTGATAGAAGAGGTCTTTAAAGACGAAATAAAAGAGGAACAAGAAGAATGGACCGAGAAGTAAAGACTTCAGAAACAGCAGAGAGAGCAGCAACAGCAACCGCCAGACAGAGGCTTTGTGGACTGTCGTGTAGACACTAAGGAGTTCTCCTTCTCCTTCGGAAGAAGCAGGCCGTATACCGTGGGAAAGTATGCAGCCAGACGGGGTTGCAATCTTAGACGATAAGAGATTGATACAACCACATACAAAACAGCCCTTTTCAGGTCTACCCCAAAAATCTAAAATAAGAGATAGTAGTCAAATTGCCAAAAATGTGTGTATTTGTGTTTGTCTGTAGGTACAAAAATAAAAGTGTCTATAAACACATCGTTTCTCTGGATTGCAAAATAGTGTGTGTGTTTGTCTGTAGGTGAAAAATAGAAGTGTGTCTATAAACACTTCGTTTCACTTACTTGTAAGATAGTCTTTGTGTTTTTATATGTATGAGTGATAATAAAGTCTTTGTAGGGACAAATGTGAACGTGTTTCTTTTAGGTCCGCGCGTTCGATGTTTTTGGTTATGGTGTGGGTATTGTTAGTTTTAGTGTAAGGGGGTGTTTTATTTCACGTCCACGCTTCAGGGATATAAAGCGGAACGTTCGTCAGTCTGGCAACCCATCTTTGACGTATGAGCAAGACAAAAAATGAGTACAATTGGCAAACGTTTAGAACTCCAGATGCACCTGGAAAATGCCATGCGACTCCTGAATGAGCTGGCTATGGAGGCAATCTACGAGGAAGCAATAATTGAAGAAGAGGAGGAAAAGAATAAGAAAGAAGAGGAGAAGGAAAAGAAGAAAGAAAGGATCCTACCTCACCTCATGATTAGGCCTCAGTGTGAGGTGAAGCCTGAAGCCAGGACACCAGCACCACTACTACCACCACCACCGCCACCACGTCAGTCACAGCCACAACCAATACCACCAGTACCAAGAGCCATTGTCTCCCAGATGGAAAACTGGGACGAAGAGTCGGAGAGACAGTAGCAATAGTGGGAGCCGCAGAGACCTCATTATCCCCGGGTTTGGCATAGGAGAAGGCAGAGGGAACAAGTATTCACTATCCCTCAGTCAAAACGGGGATGATGAGGCCACTCATCAATCATCTGCGCTCCCAACCGCACGCATTAATTGTGAGAATGACTGGAGTAGCAGATGTGAGTGTGGTACCCGGCCTGGAAGGTACCAGCACTGAAAGGTGTATTTGGAGTTCACAAAGAGAACCCTTCTCAAGGCTAACATGTCTCTAGAAAAGAGAGACTAATCAAGCTGCCAATAATATGATTTTGTGTGTGTCTGTGTGTGTATGTGTATATATGTGTGCGCACGTACGTTTTTGAGTGTATGTGTGTTTATTGTTTCCTTAACAAAAACCACTTATCTCTAAAGACAAACATAATGTTTGCTTGTGTGTGTATGTTTATGTGCGTTCGAGTACGTGTGTGTTTGTGTGTGTGTGTGTGTGTGTGTGTGTGTGTGTGTCCCTTAACAAAATCATTGTCCCTCCACTAAAGAATATTTGTGTAAGTGAAGTAGAGTAACTATGAACACTAACTCCTTTGCTGATGTAGGTGATGATGTGTTTTGCAAATAAAAAATTTCCTTCTCCACTATCTGTTAGCATGAAGTATTTTGGATTTTGTTGGTAATAGTGTGTTTGTTTGTAAAAAAATATTTTAGGTTAGCACTCTAATCTCTGTGGGTTATTTGGTATGTGATATGGGTAGTTGGTAAGAGGGGATGTTTTCCTTCACGTCCGTGTTTGAGACATATAAAGTGTAACGTTCGTCATTCGCAACATTCAACATTGAATAAACAAAGTTGGCGTCTAACCACATGGACAAAATGATGACATTGCAAGAGGTAGTGGATGACCTAGGAATGGTGGAGAAGTTGATGATTAGAATGGAGTATGGTGCCTATATCCCTCACAGATTGAAAATGGAGATTAATAATTTGAAGACTGTGAAGAAAAAGCTGAGGGACCTGATAAAACAGGAACAGGAGGAGGAGGACATAGAGGAAAAGGAGCAAATGAGAGTCTACAATGCTAAGCTTGAAAAAGAAGAGGAGAATGAGAAAATGAAACAAGAGGAGAAGAAGGAGGAGGAGGAGAAAGAGAATGGGAAGAAGAAGAAGGCAACTGTAATAGATAAGATGAGATGATGGTGGAGAAGAAGAAGGGATGAGAGAAATTAGAAAAAGTTAAACGGCCCTTTTTAGGGCCATTCCATTGCCTCGAAAAGATATCTATTCTCTCTTCCCTAAAATGTTTAACTCGATTTTTTTGCGATAGAATTATGTCCATAAATCTAAGTATGTCTACGTCTCTGTCTATGTCTCTATCCCTGTTTCTAACGACGTCTCTATGTCTATGTCTCTATGTCTGTCTCTATTGTCCCTAGGTAACGCAAATTCAGGTCAGCCACTTGCAACACATTGTTGCCATTGTTTCCCTACTGTCCAGTACCGTGATGTCACCCATGTTAAAATGCCTTTTGTCCCTATAGTGCCGGGACCCTGTCTGTGATGATAAATCCTATTGTCCCTATAAATCGTGTCCCTATAGGGCCGCGGCACATTCTTAACATGGAAGACCCATAGTCCTCCACTCACTACTTAACGTATGTCATACAACTAGATTTTAAGTCAAAGAGACCTTAAGAAGGGTGGATACAACTGCTCCATATATTTACCTGCTTGTCAAAGATGTGGTCAGTTACATTTAAATTGTGAATCAGGTTGAAATATCTTTTTAGTTGAGTGTTCTGTTCAGTTATTAGTTTGACAAAAGAAATACATATTTCTTTACATTTGTTCCAGTCACAGAACAATTTCAGTGACGAATCAACTAAACATTTCCTTTTATTTGTAATATAAAAGATTATCTGAACGTTATATATAATTATATTCAAATTTTACTAGATTATACACGACACTCAGAGCTCTATTGTTTTCAGTTCGTAATGTTTATTTTAAGAATATTTTATTGCCAAAAATGGAAGCATTTTAAGGCAAAGGGATCGGAACAAGTTGTACAACTTACACATTCCACTATATTACAGCATTGTATATGCAGCATGCAGGAATCAGTTATATTTATTTTTGATTGCCAAAACCAGTTTCCATTATGACGCTACTAACTAAATTTCATCGAAATTTAGCATTTTGTCCCATATATGTACCCCGTGTTTTCTTGCTTTGATCATAGTGTCGCATTTCATAACTTTGTACAAAATACTGGGAAATTTTAAAATACTTTAAGAGATCAAATGGAACCTTTCTCACACTAGCCTAAATGAACGCGTTATACATCTTAGAGGCGACTAGCATTATAAGCTTAATTTTAACGCAGTAGATACCCTTTGACTTTTTGCGAGAAGTAAAAAGAAAAATAACTATTGTGTATTGCTACTAACGCTTTCCTTGCTCCAGACAAATAGTTTTCGTCATTTTATGCATTTCGTATTTGAGTTTTATTGTTACCTTCATCAGCTTTTTATCATTTTGTACTTACTTACTGTGAATGTTGTTTGAAATAACTATTTAGAACACAAATTATTCCGTTCAGTAGAAACACACACATAGTCTTCGATGCACAGACCTCTGATCGAGGGTGCCAAACAATCACAATCAACTTTAACGCCTAATTCCTGAATATTTAATCAGTTTAAGGGGCAAATACATGTGCAACATGGTTATCTGAAATGATATAGTTTGATCCTTGTCAAATTCTTTCATTAAGAGTAATGTTTCTTGCTCTCACGATTGGGATATAATATTTTAAAATGATTGTGTAATTCGTCCCTCCAATTCGAAGATACCAGCTGGATAGGTTTCTGTGAGTCTGAGAGTAGATGAGTAGGCCAATTTCGGCCAGCGCTACCGCACTGCCTTTGCAATTCTCCTCCGTTCAAAGTCTGAAGCTCCAGTATAGATGAGACTCCGCCATGTGGAGCGATCATATGCGCGATTATCCCACGACGAGTCAATGTTGAAGTGTTTTACGTATCACTTTATGTGATATTTGAAGCGTTTCGTCTCACCACTCTAAGATCGCTTTCCCTCCTTTAGCTCGCCGTAAAATATCTTCTTTGGTAGTCGCTGACATCCTGGTAACATGGCCTGCCCATCTTAACTGTGATTGTATTAGCATGGTGTGCATGCTTGCACTGTCTGGCCGTGTGAGAACCTCAGTGTCTGGGACCCTGTCCTGCTATCTTATCCTCATCAGTTTCCCCAAGCATCCTAAGTGTAAATGGTTCCGCTTCTTGGCATGGCGTCTGTACACCATCCAGGTTTCATAAGGATATAGCAGCGTCGAAAATACAAAGTCCTTGCAGACCTTGACTTGTTTGTTTGCAGACAGATCCTTCTGCTCTTCCACACAGTTATATGTAGCTTGCCAATTCAGGCATTGATTTCATGATTATGTAATACGAGAAAGATGGAACCAGTTTAAAATACTAAATATATCAATTATAAAACCATGCCTATGAAGCGATATAATCATATCCGTTGTGAGAATTACAGAATGATATATTTAATAAATTCGGTGCTTTACATGCACTAATTTCTTGCTAGATCAAACTCTACATGGAGTAGTAGTTAACTGATAGAGTACGTTTGAAAATTTAATGATGACATAAACTTTATTTTATCGTGCTCTTGTCAAATAATGCAAAGGCGTTCAATTAATGTGAGGATATTTAGCTTTTTAACATATAGTAATATCGAATTCAGTACAATTTTCAACCATGTTCTGCCCACACATAGAATTTCCTTTGCTATGTTGAAATACATTGTTTGACCAAATACCATAATTAGAGACGGACATACCTTCTTTATGACCTGAAAGGACAGTATGATACCGGCAGACGTTAATAAATTTACATTTATTGGAGTGGCTTGCAATGAGTAAAATCGTGCCATGTCATCCACAGGTGATTGTTTCCTACAACGAAGGATTTCCGTGTTATCCCCACAGCCGGTTCTAGAACACCAGGGTTGAAAAGCCGATATTCCAAAGTATATTTTTAAAATCGCACTCTAAAAGTCGCTATGTGCTATTGTTACACGCGTCTAAAGACAAACAATGGCAAAGGGAAAAAATCTCAATATTGTCTTAAAATCTGAAAAGATATTAATCTGCCAAAGGTATAATGAAAACAAAGGAGAACAGGCTTGTATTATGTAAAAGTGTTTGTCAATGATAATGTTTCAAATGCTACAATGCGTCCAATTGCGGAGTATGATGATCATGTGCCCGATAAAAGTCATTCAAAATATGATACGCATGAGAACAGAGAGATGCAAATTAGCATTGTAGAAATAAACGTGCTTGTATCATAGTATAATAGCACCCATCTAAAATCTTATAAACAAGTCTTTTTGAAATTTACTTATTACAAATAAACTAATAAGGTGGCTTCTCTGCAAGAAACAGTGTTTATATAACTAGGCCATTCTAAACGACATTATTGCGTAGGATATTTCATTTGCAAATTAAAAAACATAAATGTAATCAGTGCGTTGACATAAAGGCTGGCATCTCTAAAATGTTATTATAGAGTAATAAAAGAAGAAGATATTCACCCAGCATTCAGGCATAACAGATTACAATTCACGTGAAGCGAAATTCAGGAGCAGACAAGAAGTAACAAAAACATAACTGTCAAGAAACCGAGTTAAAATAAAAGAGGTAGTAGAAAATGTCGTCGGGGCGCACGGAAATATCTACCGAAAATTCTATTATTGAATCAGACATCAAAATGAATTTAGCTTAGAAAATCAAATGAATGATCTGAAACATCAGGTACAATATAAGCCTGAAATTTAGTCTGAAAATAGAAATATAGCGCTAAAGGAGCAGGAATCTGGTAGGCAAGAGTATGTAGACAAAATCAGGATGTAAGTAGGCAACAAATAGGTCGGAAGTAGAAATGTTGATAACATACTATAGTTTACAGATTCACTGCCTTAAATAAAGCAGTAAACATCCAAAGTGGAGATGTCTATAATTTAACAAACATATCGTGGAAAAAAATTAGAGTCCTCTTCATTTCAACAAACACTATTGGACATAGCAAATCGCTAGCAACTACATTTGGAAAACAAGCAATTTTTCCATATTCGAAATAATCAAGAAGCACGGAGGAAACAAGTGACCATGCTGGAAATACAAAATGATATTAGGGAGACTATTGCCAGATTGAATAAGAGGTTTAACGACTCCTATAACGCTTTCACAAAGGAGGTGGCCATATTTATCAAAGATGATTCTGAGACGTTCAAAAATTTTACTCCTGAGAGTCAGGGAGTCAGGTTTAAAAGTCCAGAAGATACTTTGGTGATCTGCCAAACAACAACATATATCAGTGATGGCATACGATACAGTAAGGTTTGATAGAATAATTCCGTTTTCCCTTGGTTAAACCAGCTGTTGGAATTGAAACGGTAACATAAGTTATATTAGCCTGCCATAGCAAGACCAAAACACAACCTTGATAAATTCAAACAATACAAAACACCAAACGAAGGCTGTCAATTACAAGATCACAAATAGTTAAATATTAGCTACAAAGCAAAAATTAACCTTACTAAACACATCTTTAGACCATAATTCATTTCTGACAATGGTTTAATTTACATTTTATGAAAGATACAATCTAGGTGGAAAAGAATAGTAAGGGGATGCCATGTCATTAGTAAAGGTAGAAAAATTTACAAAGCTCAAGACATCTGATATCATGGCATATAAAAAGGCTGCAGCAGCAAGACCAAGTAACAACATTTACATACAAGGTAAAACATAAGGTCAAGGTGGCCAAGCACAAATTATTAAATACTAGCTACAAGCATCAAACTCCTTACTAAACGCATCATTTATTTATTTCTTCAAATGCTCTAACCGGCATCATATTAAATGGATAATATTAGAGAGGAACATTAAAACAAGTTCATTAAGAATAGCAAAACAACCCCAAGGAATTTGTAAGAGCAGAGAATGGTGCAAAGCTAGTGATATATCAGCTCAAGAGATATACACATTCTTTACAGCAATGGACGCGATGTTTTAAACCGTGTTCTGCAATAACCTTGCTGCATAACTGATGCGTTGGAGGTCACGGAAAATGTCTCATCATCAGATTCAATGAATACAAATCTGCTGATAATAATAATAATCAGGAATGCCACTTACTGGAAGGTGTATTTATACAATTGTATCCTGTATCATACATCTACAGCACAATGCAGTTTATATATCTCGATATTAAATGATCGATTTTCATTTAGAAAGTCAGATGACAGATTGTTAATTTTTATACCTATCAAATATAGCGTTTCATTAAAGCCTATATAAATAAACGTGTTAACATTCAATGCATGCTGTTATGTTATATAGATCTCAGTAACCACGCGTTTTGAGAGTGAATTGCCTTTGCTTTCAAAACGGACATTCCTTGTACATATTATAAGAAAGGTACATCTATATGCTCTGCGTCTTATTTTAGTCATTCATTAGATTCATTATCTTCTTGTTCACCATTGGAATTCCGAAATATTATCCTTTCGAGAGTTTCTAATCAAAACAGTTGAAATGTATTTTCACCCACCGGAAACAGAAGTAGATCTGACTGTGCCAAATGGTTTGATATGCCACACTTCTTTATAGATTATGTCTCCAATCACCTGCTAATGTTGCCTTATTTTTGTAAATTTGATTTCTTACATGAGACATATATCCTCTTGTCCTGTGTATGTAAGTTGCATAGAATATATATGTGAAATTGAATATTATTGTCACCTCATACAGGAAATAACTTTCAGTGTGAGAGGAATGTGCATATGCGAAATTTTGGTATGGACGAATCTATTGGCAGCAAACGTTTCTTTCATGTGAGCAAATTCTTTTTCTCAGATTTGGCACGAGCAATCTTCTCTCGTCAATTCAATTCATCGGTATATTACTCCACTGACTGTGCCACGAAGAACGTCAAGGGACCTCTTGATAGGTTGTTTTACCTGAAAATGTTGTCTCCATTTCTTATTTTAAACTTTGACCAACATACCTTGCATATATATTCGGGAAACCTAGTTCCCTGTACCGAGAGTGTCTCTTAGTGTCCAAAGAATTTGCGCATAGAAACTTATAGACGGGTTCAAAATCTGTAGGCGGCAACATATCTCGTGTAGAAAAATTCGTTTTTTCTTTGTAAACAATGGATACAGGAAAATTTCTCGTATCAATTCAATTAAACCACATTTAAAACTCACCACATGCGGTTGCAGATCTGACTGTGTCGCTAAGATCGGTATGGACTTCATTTTCTATGCTTGCTAGCACCTGCTAATATTGTCTCATTTGGGAAAATTCGTTTTCTCATCCTAAATGTTGTCCAGCATACCTTGTTCATATAACTAATATAGCATCTCTATGTTAATGACCTACTATAATCTCATTTGAACCGGAAATAGCTTCGAGTATGCTTGGTACGTCTATCTTTGAATTTGTAGTGGAAGTCCAGATCTCTTTCTTGCATCTTGTCTATTTGGGGGGAAAATTCGTTTTCTTTATTTAGGAAAGAAAGAAGTTGTTTTATTAAGATCTTATTTGTTTTTTTTATTTTTTTTTTATTTTGTTGTTTGACACAAATGCTAAAAAGCCAATTTTCTATTCTGCAGCAGTTAGCACTAAAGCATGTTTAAACTTTTGAATTTTCTTTTGAAGAAAATGCAAAACAGACTAGATGAATATTGAGGTCGGTGCTGTCTATGGGCCCCAGTTTGGTACCCACTGTTAACTTCACATACATTCACTATATACATCTCTCTTGAGTTGACTAGCTGCAGCTGCATTTACTAATTAAAGTTAATTAAGGTCATTAGTTAAGCCATTGCTGTCCCAGTATATAATGATCACATAGACGGCATATGCTAGGACGGTCTCGTGTTCACAATTCAGGGCAGGGAAAATTTGTTGGTGTGTTTACAAAATAGGAGTATGTGCAAACGTGATGTGGAGTTCCTTGAAATATATAACTATCTCGGGGGTATAATGCGTATCTCACTTTCCTCTGAAAACATTAAACAGGCGTTCGAGGAAGATCTCTCCTTAAATACTCTTCTTTCAAATTAATTTGAATTCAATGATAAATGTGTAATGAACAAATCCGAGTTCTAACTGAATGTTAGAAAAAGGTGAATGGAAACAATGTGCCCTCCACGTGAGTTGAACTGAAATTGTAAGATTAATAAAGTTACCAAGGAAACTGCACATATTTTACAAAATTGTGCGAATGCTTCAGGATATCAGTGCTCGCATTCATTTGTATGTCGCAAACAATTATGTAATAATTTGTTGATCACGAGAAGAATCAAATAAATATATAAATTATCCGTATATATTTAGAAGTAAAGTTCTGTCTATTAATCATAAAAAATTTACACTTTGCTGTGTCGTGGTCATAATTAAATATGTTCGTGTCAACAATTCTGCAATCCATTTGAAACTAAATCGTTTAAAGTTAAACGCTCACAGACACACTATATCTATCTATATATATATATAGATAGATAGATATGGAAATGATGCATTCACCTCAACAGGATCCATAAAGATGATGCGAATGCGCTCGAAAGAACAAAGCATGGATATTTTTCTGATTTTATGTTACATTAACTAACTAATATATCCAGCAATGGATCACTTGTGTCAGGGATTGATTAAGATAAATGCAATAAACTGATAACGAACAGTGCAAAAGTATTATCTAACTAGCCTGAGCGCATTCGACTATTAATGAACTTTTTTTTAAAGGCAAATACAAAACATAGAAAGACAAACAAATAAAACAGAAAAACCGTTGTGTTTGCAATACTTTACATGGCTGTTTCTACAAGAATTAAACCTTTAAATTGATTATGTTTGAACTAGTTTATTTTTTGCGGATGCTGAAAATATTTTTTATTGACCTAGAAATCAATGAGCCATAACGACATCTGTTATTTTATGGAAATTTATGTAAGCGCAAATTATATCTCGGATATTTAATTGTTTCAGTAGTAATTATACTCTATTAAGCAAATTTAAACACTTATTCAAAAGAAAATGTGTCCGCTGCAAGAGATAATTTTATTTGTGAATGGCTGTCTTTTTCTAGTCTTCTTGGTTTAACCGCTTGGTTTCAATGTTCTAAGGCGGCGTATCCAGAAAGACTCCTTTTCTTTCCTGGTTTGGGAACTCCAGTTGTGGTTGTGAGCAATTGCAATAAGTGTTATATCACTGAAGGTGTGGCCAGGGGAGGAGAAGTGTTCTGCGACCGGGTTTCTGTACAGCTTCTTTGTCATCCAGTTAGATATGGTACATTAAAAATTTGAGTTTAATTCTCAATATTGTAAAACAAAAGTACTCTTCAATTTATTATTTACTTGCACCGATTAGTACTACCACACATGTCATCAAGAATCATGGACTGTGACAGAATAGTAAATTATTAGTTCATATTTTCGTGAATTAAAATGAATTATTCTCTGTAAACGACGTGCATGATTCAATTATGGGCACCAAAGTGGCACCTCGTATGCCAAGATATTTCTAAGGCAATCAAGAGGATACATTTCTTAATGAAGAGTTCTGCAAGCAGATAAGCTACAGCAGGTTTATTAATGATTTGCGGCGAAAATTTCGATGGAACAAACTGCAGTTTCACTAACTCATGGGATTGGCAACATTATCCATATCAACACCAAATTCACAGTTGGGTCATCGGGAAAAGTCTAATATATTCCTGGAAACCCGATTGATATTGCTAGTTGAAAACACAACATGTGTTGTAAACCGACCCAACCGTGTCAACATTTCCAACCTACAAACTTTGATGCTGAACGTGAATTACAGAAATAAAACCTCCAATCGGCCTGTGTGTTCACACAAACTGCATCTGATTAAATGATTAAACGTCAAGCCGCTAAACAGAATATTTGGGCACTTACAAGAATTTGACACACAAACAGAACTGTAGATTTGGCTACAAAAGCAGCCGAAGATAGTGATCAAGGCTCTCTCTTCTAAAATACAAAACTAAGACTGTCATAAAACATCCATTTCATAACAAGCTACTGCTTAGTAACCCCGAAAATAAAACACATCGGTAGGTTATTGATTCTTCTGACACCTAAAGAGCATTTTCAAATAAGCACCTACAAACTTGAAATCTTTGCATGCTAAATTGAAGTCAAACTGTACTTCAGAACGAGAGTCATACATATATATAAACTGACTTTGTATAATCTGGAAGCAGATGCTGGTGATTATAAGTTTCAAGGTTCTATCAATGAAAGTTAAAATAGTAAACAACTGTAGGAACGTACTGTTATAAACCTCATTTACGACCTTACATGTCGGGATTTGTGCCCTCCAATGCGTCGGATGACCAAATGAATAAAGGAATAGAACTAAACAACCACACAAACCATATCAAAAGCAGGGTCATCCTAGGGGGGACACTGTTTTCAGTCGGTTGAGATGCTACCGATCGAACCAAATCATAGGTGCTCTGATAAAGAACGTGGCCAACACAAATAAAACATTTGATTCTGCAAATACGAGAACAAAATATAAGGCTTAAAATACACTGTAGTTTCTAACAGTCTTCTGTTAGACCTTTTGTGCCTTTATTTTCTTTAATTTTATTTAGCCTGTCTCTCTTTCATTGGTGTTATACTGCTGCTGACGATGACGACTATGATTATTGTTAATAGTATTCCAGATCGTTCTCTTGTGATTTAAACGGATTTATTCTTTATCCCCATGTAGTTAGTACTTTATGCCCATGTAGTTAATACTTTATCCACATGTAGTTAATACTTTATCCACATGCATTTGATAGTTATCCCCATGTGGTTAATACTTTATCCCCATGTAGTTAATACTTTATGCCCATATAGTTGATACTTATGCCCATGTCGTTAATACTTTATCCCCACGTAGTTGATACTTTATTCCCATGTAGTTAATATTTATCCCCGTGTGGTTAATACTTTATCCCTGATACTAACCTTAAAACCCAAAGTTATTGCATCGCTAAAGAGTAGGTCTATAGTGACCCACCTGAATAGTAGTTTCGTACTATAAAACTATTACAGCGCTATCGTCATTCTAGTTAACATCAAAGCATTTCAGCTTCGTCACCTTGATACATATGCATATACTGTGATATTGGACATGCGGCAGCTAATCTTCATGCAGTGATATTTTTATTGTGTTGGATAGTTTTGCTTCAATCGTCCATGATTCACATATTTAAATATTTACACTTCTACGCGAGACTCTCCGTACGAATGTCTGTTTGTGTACGTGTGTCTTCTATTATTGTCTAAATAAAGACCTTGTTTTCTCTTGTCTACTTTCCGTGTGTATGTTACAACGTTCGTGAAAGAGTGATATTTGTATTTAGACGTATAATTAAATAAAACGATGCAACATATCAGGACAAATCATTGATTTGGAATAATTTTGCAAAGAGTGTAATTAATACAAAATGATGTTGTTGGACATAATTTCATTCAAGATGGCCAGTTTTAACGCGTTAGTATTTACCAGTAATCATAGAATATCTGTTGATACTTATTTTAAAAAAATGACACCAACTTTTATGTGGGAGTAGTGTCCTGGTGCCTATATAGTATACGTCAACAAGTATCAGTTTAAGGAAAGATTAAAAGTTTTAATGTCGGAATAGTTTAGACGCCATTAGAAGTGTAGGGTCAATGATCATTTTAAATTTGATAGCCTGCTTTAACATTGGAGTAGTTTTCAAGTCATCACGATGCCAATCATTATTTCGTCAGCTTTAACGTCAGGGTAATTATAAGTGATCACAGAGTGTCGACAATTTATTACAGAAAATATGTCCAGCTTAATCATTGGGACAGATTATAAGTGATCATAGAGTACCTGAAAATACTTTTTTCCACAAATAAATGGCTAGTTTTTACGTGGGAGTCTGTAGCTATTTGTAAAAAGCATTTCCAGTTTTAACATGGGAATAGTTTATATTGATCACTGAGGATTTGATGATAATTATTCAAAATATAATGATCATCGTTAATGTTAATGTAGTTTACTACTGATCGGTGTATATAATGTTCTGCTAACATTCGTTTTCTGTCTAAACATTTCTTTTTTTTAAGGATAATTGAAGTAAGGAGAGCGTACAATATTCTAGTTGCCTCAAACTTGCGTTCATATTACATCTTTCACATGCACCATTTAAATACGTATGTCCGTTTACATTTCTTTGTATTTTTATACAGGTATGTACATTTTGGCACGAAAACAGATTTAAATCCGCACATGTATTTGCATGATGAGTAAAATAACATCACCTCCGGCGGAAGTGTAAAAAGAAATTTTCGCGTGTAACTTTCAACGTATGCAATATTCTGCATGACAACCCACTGACAAACATTCATACACATCTGAATTTCAAATAACGTATAAAATAAGTAAGCCACAAAAGGAATATTGAGATTTGTTTTCTTCTTTTAAACTTAGATTTGTTTGTGTTTTTGCATGACTGCACTGTTCTGGTAGAAACGTTTACACAAGGATGCATTGGTTATTTTTGTCTGTCTGAAAACTTGAAATGTGTTCCGATGAGTCTGTTGCCCCTATCTATATTGGACATCTGTATAAGTGTTATTTGACGATATACAGCATACCTTTAAGTCTAACGGATGCCATTTTGCAGGAAGATTCAGCAAATGTTATCTGGGCTGTGCATGTATATACACTATACTAAGTATGGTTTCAGTCCATGAAGTACTTTAAAAGTTATAAATTAATATGAAGCAAAACTCATGGGTATCGGCAAATTTCGAAGTTGAGGCAAAGGATTAAATCTTACACTTTACATGAAGAAAACTCTAACGCTCAAACTTGACTTATGTATTTTATATTAGATCCCAGGTATTGTAAATGTACTTCAAATTAGCAAAATATAGATATATTGTGCAGCTGAAGATGATATAAGTTTTGCAGAGTTAATCCGTTTTAATTGCTATAGGACAATAGCTGTTGCTATCGATATGACAGTTTAAGGTTGATGTATACGTGGCACGATTTAAAATACTTGTCGTAGCTGGAAGAAAAAAAAATGCTTATTTATTTAACCCATCACCAATATTTAATTACTAATATTTGTTCTTACTGACATAAAAATAAAAATAGTTCCACGGTACGTTCAGTTTAATCTTGGGCATTGCGTGTAGATGATTGTTTCAGAAGATCATCAATGTATTTCTAAAGACATTTAGTGTCCCTTTGAGACCCCAAGTTTTGTGGTTAATTAGCTTTTCCTACTGAATTGCAATGCCTTATCAGCATACAAATAAAGTGAAATATTTAAGATTTGTCACGGGTGGATTTTGTGCATGTTTATACCATTTACAGCAAGAAAGTATGCGACAATTTACCGGAGTTATTCGCACTGTGTTACAATACAGACATATTTTTTATTTTATTGTTCCAATTTGTTGCAGCATCGAGCAGTTGATAAAAAATTAATTGGCCAGTAAATTCAACAGGAAAGAGGAGGAACTTATTTACTTCTCAGAGTGGAATAGTCCCTTATAGAAAATCTAATGATGTTGAAGTTGACGGAACGTTCAAAGTTTAATTGTTCTTAACGATCCAAGAAACCAACCAGTTCCAAGACGAGGGATTCAAAGTCTGTCAGGACAAGAGAAATATGATTAGGGTAATTTTTCCATTACATTCATGGGCTTAATGTCTATCCTAAGAATGACGAGCCTCGAATAATAAAGTATATCATTATTCCAAAAAGACATGTACGCATAAAATATGTATAAACACAAGCACACTCGGGGAGAGAGAGAGAGAGAGAGAGAGAGAGAGAGAGAGAGAGAGAGAGAGAGATCACATACGGTTGTGGAGAAGGAATGAAATGTAGACTTTTCATTCCCTGAACATTGTCGACATTTCTGATAGAGAAATCTTTGCTATACTTTTGAATACCAAAACTCAGTCGCATTGCAGAAGTGTTCCAAATATTAATAAATAAATGAATTTGCTTGCTTTCTTTATTTATAGGCTGGTGTAGTAATGTTTACAACAAAAATGCTCATAACACTTCCAACGTATATCATAGCTTGAGAGAACAAGTTAGTTTGTATTGAAAATGTTCATGAGAAAATTGTGATGAACATGCCGTTTCGCTGTCCAGTCGCTTCCAAATTATTTCCAAATAGTAGTCTAATTTGAAACCTGAACAAAGGACGTAATTTATTAAAATATTGATAGATACATATATTTTATATAATATTGTTGAAACACAGATACATATAGACAGACAAATGTTTATTTTCATTTGTTGATTTTGTATCATTTAGGAAACTGTTTAACTGCAGAAATATACGAACAGTTAGTCTAAGTACTAAGCTGTACTGGTAAAAATGCGAACTGACTCTAAGCATACATATAATCAGCAAAGATGAGCAACAAGTCTTCTGTCTCGCCCGATAAAATCTATGCCAACCCAGTCCCCTAAGCATGAATAAATACATATATGATGTATATGGAGAAAAGGGTTTATAGCGACGCGATCAAATAATGAACTAAAATTTCGAAGAAGTACAATCAAAGCCACCCCCACCTATTTTTTTGTGTCACAACCAACAAGTTGAATTGCATGAAACTGAACTGACCTGGGCAGGCGTTTCGACCTGTGTGTGATTATATATATATATATATATATATATATATATATATATATATATATATATATATATATATATATATATATATATATATATATATAAACGAAAGTCAGCCATGAGCTGTTAAAATATTCATAATCTTCGGTCAACGTATAGGGCAGCGGTTGTTATGTCTTCATGTCTGTTATCTTTTCAAATTTTAATTGATTAAAGAAGTAAAGCAACATGCAATAACACTGGCTCAAAATTCTCTGCTCTGTGATGTTCTTGTAAGTTGTTTTGGAAGTAAGATTTATTTGAAATTAATATATTTATCCTATCAAACCTGATTGAGTACACATTAGTGTAATAATAGCTTATAAAAAATTTGAAATGTCGTCCGCATGCAAAACCCAACAACAACAGACAAATAAACAAAACAAACAACAGCTATAAAAACGAATACTACAAAAACACTGCAAAGGGATATCTATGTTTTGCATGAGAAAAAATTCCGAACCGCCTCCTTCCCCCGATGAATTATTTGAAAATATAAATTATCTTCAGGTAAACGAAAACATATTCTGGTTCGAAAGAAAATCCCAGCCCTCTACAATCCATCTTCCATCCTGGAAATGTGTTGGTCAGACCCTAAACAGTTACAGTATTCATGTATATGTCGTTATGCAGTGCAAGCCTTATAAAATGAAAACCTTTTCAAATAAAAAAATGTGAAATATTGCATCTTATACTTACACAAGTTTACTTTGAGGGTCTGTTGCCATTGTCGTTGAGTAAGTTGGTAATGAGAGGTAGAATTACAGAGAGGATTATCACTGTAACGAAAAGTAAATTTAGATGATCATAATGGAATATTCGATTACAGAGGTTTATCACTGTAATGAAAATTCATTTAAAAATTAGCAGCATAGAATATTCAGCTAAAGTGTTCAATTTGTATTTATTTAAAAATGGAATTATTTCTATATTCAACCTCCAATAAATTTTCCAGTATTTGCTAAATAAATATCACAATTAGACGCTTACACGTATATCTAGTCTGGCCTAACTTAGAAATTACCATAGATAATCTGTTAATATGATGATAAGCCCAACGTTAGTGATCAGCGCACAATCCTTAATCATAAAATTTAAATTCTATCTATTAAAGATATAGTTTACTGATAATAAAACACACCGCCAACTTTAAATACATTTATTATTCTGGCCTCCTAGTTTTATCATCGGGGAAATACTATACACTTATTTATTCGTTTTGTAATTAGATTTTTAATGTTTACGATTATAAAAATTCATCTAAATGAACACCTATGTCTATATTATTTCCCCTTGAAATTTTCTTTCTTTATTTCTTTCTTTATGTTGTATAAACTCTCTCAGATTTCTAACAAATTTAAACACTTACAGTTCGCGGTTAACGATATCTTGATCAGTATATGTTTTACAGGTACTACTCATTCCAACAGTTACCTATTTCTCCAATGATTTTAAGGTCTTTGTTCCCTTCTTTTGCATTACTTGAAATGAACCAAACAGAAGATATATATTGCAATTAAGTTTGACTGATAGGAGCACAACGATCACAGTGTGGTAATTAAAAATAGTTAAACCTTTAATCAAGTTCCACCTGATCAAGCAATGACATTGGTTTGTTGGGTGTTTTAGTTTCTAAAACTTCACGAGAAAATGACTGTCGAAAACATTTCAGAGCTGTTTTGAAAAAACAAAAGCATGTTAATGTACACGAAATTACAAGTAGATATGTTTTCGCACCTCACTGTTCAGCTATTCAAACCACACTGGTCACTAATGTTAAAGTAGCATTAATTTTACAAATAGATGTTTAGGGGTTAATAGAAAATTAAATGTGAATCCATTGGGCAAATATTTGGTGAAGTTTCACATCTAAAAGAATATTTTGTTCCTGTATTGGCAGCTGATTAACTATTTGTACATGTACATTTGTGTAATTACAGTAAGATAATCCAGGTTCAACTACAAACTTATAATTAATTACAATGTATAGATTCTGCTGTACTCGTGTGGCGAAAATGCACTGGGTAATGACCAGTAAGGGTACATCCAGCTTAAACAATTATCATGAATTTTCATTAAGAGCAACATTTACATGTGAAAAATATCCTTTCAATACACATAAAAACATGCAAAAGACTGACGGAAAATAAATTGTATTTAGATCTAAAAATTTAATGAAATTATTAAATTATTAGTTTTACGTAATTATCTGTATAGAACACATTAAATCTTCCTATATTGTTGTCTCCGTCAGTCAATTCGTCTCTTTCTCTGTCTTTATATATATATATATATATAATTTTTGCCCTGCAATCAAATACTTACAGGGAAATATGAATTGGAGGATACCACCAATTCCGCCGCCGCTATATCCTCCGCCAAATCCGCCTCCACCGAACCCGCCAATACCTTTTCCACCATATCCACCAGCAATTACTGGATATGCTCCTGCATAGCCGTATCCGGATCCACAGGTAAGGCCAACAAGGCTTATAATAACTAGGGCAATTAGAACCATTAGGTTGGCCATGGCTTCAAGGAAGAGAGATACTATAGTCAATACGCTAATGACGAATTAGTTTTTTAAAATTCAATCATTATTTAATTCATTATTTAATAAGAATTTCAGTAATCTTTGAAATGCGTGTAACTTTATTGATATAATTATGATTGTAATTCAGAAGCACAGAACACTCTAAAACTGTATTTAAACAGACTGTTACCTATATAAGTGAATATCTGTACTGTGCGTTTTCTGATATGACTAAGTAATAATATATGTGAATGTATGTCAATATATGTTTTCCCAAAATAAGCATAAAAGCTTTTACCAGTGGTATAAATTCTGCAAGTACTTCATCCTGATCTGCATGAGGGACATTTTAAAATATAAGTACGCAGTCAATCAATTAATCTTTATTTCGTCAACAAGGAGAGATCACATAGAAATACAGAGAACAGTGAAGACAAGAGAAGTATAACAATTTACATTGATGATTTCCAACAGCTTTCCAGACAGTTAATAATACATATAAAATTAATACAGATGAGGAAGGAACAAAAGGAATATCAATAGCCATGAAATACGCGCGAGCATGCAAAATGACACATTAACGTTGTATATGAATCTGAAAATAGGGACAAAAGAGGAGAAAAAAAGAACCTGCTGTTGACAAATGTTTGGTCTTCATGCTAAGAAGTACACTTGTTATACAAGGACAAGAAACTTGAACGAACAGATCTGAAAACGGAAAAGTTGTTTTGTCCAGTTTATTTTAAAGATCAGTTCATAGGAGTTTTAGTAACTGTGACTCGTCGTTATTTTAGGTTCTATGTTTAGTTCAAGTCCAAACTTGTCAAGTATGTACTAGTGAAAGTCGTTGGCATTTGGTCTTGTTAAAATACGTGATGTGACCACATGCTGAAGGAGGTCTGTATACTGATGACCACAGTTTAAACAATGAATAGCATCCTGACTTTAATACCTGCATGGATGCTGTAAACCTGGTTAATTTCGGTTCATTATTATTCTTCATGATGCATTACAGAGTGGAAGGGCGAATTTGTGATTGTAAATGTCGAAATCAAGAAAAATCATGATGTACATTGATTATGCCTATTGGACTAACAAATTATAGAATTATCTTGCACTCCACATCAAGCATCTTCATCAATTGTCACTAATCACAGACAATTGTCTTCCAGAAAGTGGGTTATGTTCCATGGAATAGTGAGGAAATTTAAAGCGATGAAATCACCTCATAATTGAAGAATGTTATGTTGTCTACCGATCGGCAATAAACTTATTGTTAGGTTCAAAGAATGAAAACAGCTATAAGAAAATATTCAGAAGATTTCAAGAACCATTCGTACAATATTTGTTTTTGGATTAGTATATTCGATCACCTGAAGATAATAGAGCCCTATTCTTTTCAATTTAGATAACAGTTATATATTCTCCATGAATTAAATGAACAAAGTCATCGCTTCAATGCATTCAAACAAAGACAAACTACATTGTAGTTACTTTTCTCTTGAAAGACCTGTTTATTTCCAGCAGTGCTAGCACTATGGTAGAATCCGACTGTAATCAAGCTAATATATGTATTGTCCTTCCAAACCGTCGACGATATCAAAGAGGGCGTCTGTAGGTAGTAATATTAATTGCTTTCCACTTTCTTCTTGTAACTTTCCTTTGTAGCATCTTGTGTTACTTATCTCTCTTAGAATACGACTATATTAATTGAACATGCACATTTTAATTGTTAGTTTTAAATAGGCAATATTGTTAATTACACCATAATATTAAAAGAATGTCTTCAAACGTATAATGTATGCCAGTCAAGGAAACTGTACTGCAAATGTAAACTTTAATCAATTTCATTTATGTTCATTAAAGATGCGGTAGAGTGATAATCAGTCCTTTGCACATAACAAATTACACTACTGTAAGGTAACTGCCCCTGTGTCAATATGAATATGATATGATATAAAATTATTTTAAAAGTTTGAGGAAGATAAATAATTGTGTATAGGCTGCAGCCTTACAATATACTAACACACACACACACACACACACACACACACACACACACACACACACGCACACACAACTCGAATACAACACTGAACCAATGAGGCTGTGACACCAGTTACGTATTCCGAAATCTCGTAGTTACTAAGTGTTAAATCTCGGAGTCGCATTTGATAAAGGTAAACCGGACTGGTTAATTCATGACTATTCGGTAGATAAATCTGCAAATTTTTGCATAATATCTTCTTTCCCCTCTTAAAAGAATAGTTTCGTTACTGCTTAATAATGTCAGTATTGTTCAAATTCTTAAAAATCGAGAAATATTGTTAAAGGATTGAATACATTAAGTGATGTGTCATACAGGACGCTGACACCGATCCTCATTTGATGATATACAAACTTTAATATACACTTGAATGTATGATTTGTTTTTACAGACATACATATATAGTTATTTGTTTGCTTATTGTCAACGTTTCTGAATTTAGGAATTAGAAAGCGAATCAAATCAACTTGCACATTTGTTTGTATGTGTCTGTCACAATTTTCCAAAGTATATCGCAAATGCTTACCTGAATCTGTGTGCAGATCAGTATCTCCTGCCTATTTCCTTCCACCAAATAGTTGCGAGTTATTGCATCAGTTGGTAGATAACTTCGTCTTTTATATAATCGATTAGGTATGCACTGGCACACCTCCGAATGCGAACGAACACGATGAAATCAGCGACTGGCCGGAAATTCGAAATAAAACACGTTTCCGTGTACTTTTAAATTTTAAAAAGGAACTGAAATGTACATAAGCGATCCTTTAAATGTCATTAAATGTGGTAATCACAAACTATCGCACTTTTGGGTTACTAGATAATTAGTCATTCCAATAAGTGC
>JAECUM010021902.1:0-25000 GCA_016617855.1 Megalonaias nervosa | reverse complement strand
TTATCATCTTTGATGTGTATACATACATTGTCCATGGCTGAAAAGATCTACAAGCGAAGCTATTTGTGATTGGATAGGCATGTTGTGATAGTACTATGATAGTTAGAACTGTCCTCCCCTAAAAAAAATATCTCGATCTCTCAAAGCTGCTTGAATATTGCAATGTGTCATTGTTGTTTAGAATATTTTTAACATAAAACGATACAAATTATGTGCCAATCAACGGTATAAAAGAGGCCGTTGGACAGTGAGCCATCAAAAACTGCTGGATGGTGAGTCCTCATAGAGTCCTAGCAAAGAAAAGTAGATACCATGCAGACTGTCCTCATCGTAATCCTTGTCATCTTTGTGGCAATTGCAGGTGGGAAAATCTAAAAACAAACTCTCTCTCTCTCTCTCTCTCTCTCTCTCTCTCTCTCATTCTGAGCTCACACTCAAATGGCGTGTACCTGTCAAACTTTAACATTTACACAATAGATCTTATATGAATGCACAGTTTAAGTGAAAGTTATGAAACAATTTAAATAGACTGTATCGTTTGTGAGATAAAAGTGCAACATTACAATATTTTTAAGAGCGTTACAAAGTTCATTTTGAAACAAGCACAAAGAGGAGTATGACGACAACAATACATTTTTGCTCAGTGAACTGGCAAATTAAAATGTATATTTTCAAGATTTAAATTCCTGACATATTTAGAGATATGACCATTAGTGTGTTCATTATGGCCGTTTTAAAGATATTTGTTTTCTTCCCTTTTGTAATATTATAAGAAAAAGAAGATTACTAATTTGAATTTATCTTGGTTTTCAGAAACAGATCCTTAAAGTATTTCGGTAGTCAGGGATAGTGTTATTTGTGTTTGTGATTATTTGTCCTGATATTTCTACTACTTAGCATATAAGTATATTACAGATGTATTGCATATTTTCACTCAGACGTAATTTCTTTTCCAGCCGGAAATCCGGTTTGTTTGTGTCCCATGAAGTACATGATGGTTGTGGGCTGGACGGGAAGACGTACACCAACCGGTGTGAAATTGAGTGCAAGTCATGTCAATATATAGCCCTAAAACATGTCAGTATCAGTCTATATCTTTATGTTTCTCTTTATATCTACATTGTTAGGCAAACCGGATGTGTCACTGTCATATGTCCGCGGTCTTGTTTTGATAACAATGTAGATAAGTTTACTCTTAAATATGTTCTAATGATTATCAATAAACAAATATAATTGATCATAGGCTTAATTTTGATAATACCCACAAGCAATGCAATTCTTTTAAAAGAAATCTTCCAGGAAATGTTAAATACACAAGGAACAGCCCTGCGGCTGTTTGGTATAACCAATGCTCCATGAACATGGCAAATGACAAATAAGACAGTTCACAATTCTACAGCTTAACCATTAACAAATAATCCAAAATGACAGTGTCCATGAAGAAATTTAGAAAATATGTCCAACGGATTACAATCAATAATTGATTGGTTATTATGAAAACATAATCGATCTTTGCATTTGAACCTATTCCTGGTACTAATGCATGATATATATTTTATACAGTCAATTATTTATTGGTAAAATATGCACACAAAGTATAATTTGACATGTACGCCGCTTTGTGTATTAAACTACTTTCACATTCGAACAGCAAGTCGAGAAAATTGTCTGCAAGAAAAATAATCGATTATATTCGGGCAAAATGCAAAAATATGGCCCGCATGACCATAATAACAGGGGACGCACACATCTAATTAAATAATCAAAGTCGAAAACAAATATGTTTACAAACAAATATATACAAATTTATAACAGTTGTAACTTCTAAATATATCAAAACAGTTCCCAGTAAATAAAACCTTTAATTACCTCGAGGGGCGACAGATTCGATGAAACGAACACACAAATTATAAGAAAGTAGCAGTGATATTTTTTAAAACGCCAAGGAAAAATCGCGATTCTGGTATATTTAAAGAAACAATGTTAGTCAAGGATGTGTGTTATTCTAATCCTTGTATAAATGACAATCCAGGATGGTACTAATATGATTTTTGAGTTAGCAATTTTCCTTGTTTAATGTTTGTACGGACCTAATGTATTTTTAAATATTGTTTTTAATAATGTGTTGTGATATGTTGTAGTACGATGATAATTAAATGAAGAGTATTGTTGATAACGTACTTCTCAGTTGAAAGGCGAAACAAGGGTGAAACAAGAAGAAAAATTCATTTTATTTATTTGTTTTCTTTCTATGGATCAGCATGACTTGTTTTAATTTCCTTTCTTTTCATTTTTTATGCCTATTTCTTCTTCCTTCTTACCTGATATCATATCAAATTAAGTTCGGTTTAAGTTTTGTTTTTACTGGACCCGTATCTAAATCCTAACACAACGTAGAAGAACATTTGTGTAAATTTATTGTCTGGATTAAGCTCTGGACGAAATCCAAACTGCATTGTATTTGAAAACATCCTGACGAAATTTCCCGTTGTATGGGAATCATTTATACAAATTTCAAGCTCTTTTATGAGGATGCTTTTGGTAAATTTAGTCACTTTCTCTTGAGCGCTTTTCTCAGAAGATGTTAGTTTCTTTATTTATAGTTTTGGTTGCCTTATTTGATGGCGGATCGGCATAAATTGTAAAAATGTGAAAGGCTTTTTGTGCAAGAATTCTTTCAATCAAATGTATTGGAATTCTATTTAGTATTTTAGTTCTAGAAGAGTTAGTTATCAAATGATCTTCGATTTAATCCTTGAATACACATAATATATACTCTAAGTTAAAGCTTCCATCACCGTCAACTATCATTAACAGATATACCTCACACGCTACTGTTCTAAGGTATACCATCTAGAATTGTTCGCTTCAGAGCATTCTGTTTAATTCTAGAGAAATCACTTTTCAAACCAACTGAGACGCAAAGATGGATAGTTAAGGGACTTTTACTGTAGCTAATACGATATCATTGCACATACAGAATAATTAACATTTTCAGTGGCTTTAAGCTGGTTTATGAAGGAGAGTGCAAGGCGACGAGTTTATCTGAGCACGCCTTCATCTATACCATGAAATACGACCCAGTAAGTGGTACGATTTCGATTTATACGTTTTGAATGCATAAAGCAAGACTTGACACAGACAATACAATCCGAAAACAATATTAGCTACAATTCCCATGCCTAAAAGTAGCTGATATTTTTGTGCAGCTTATCTGTTCCTGTCATAAACAACATGGGCAAACTTTTACCAACATTTGCACAAAATATACATGAGACAAGGGATGTTAAGTTATGTGTTCATAGTGAATTGTTGAACGTTCATTTCAGATGTTTTTCAATGGTCCAGTGGGACAGTGCAAGATGAAGATGGCCGCTGAGAATGGCTGTATATGTCTTTACAACAAAGAAAAAATTTGCGCCAAGGACGAAAACGCTTATGGCAACATGTGCACCATAAACTGCAGGTAATGGCTGAGTCGCAAAGAGACAACTTCTTGTTCTCATAAACAGTTGTTGGAAAAAACTCCATCCCTGTTGTGTTAGATGTTTGTTTATTTAAAGACGTAAATTTAGATGCCAAAAAGAAAATAGAATAAATAAATATCATCATAAATGATGGGATAAGACCATTGACAATCTTTCTTAAGTTCTTAAACTTTCGCCTCTGCTTGAGATATTAACCTTTACTTGCTTTACTTGCTTCTGATACATTTTTAAGTAACTAGATGCAATGCAGATTTTGTCACTTACATATCTAGAAAAATGGTTATTAAAGCCTTTGAGATCTGTCCAATAGAATATAAGGTGTCTTTGTATATAATGAGGGTTTAAAAATTCTCCAATTTAAGGAAATTTCAGAAAGACATGGCAAGCACTCAGCTTCAATGCCGAACATTTCCAATTTTGAGTTGTCTTTCCTGCAATAAATACGAATGGAAGACTGTTTTCGATTGCATACGTAAATAATCTGAACTTTACTTGTAATACCGTTTATATTCAATTAATACTGCAGAATAAATAATGTGATAAATGAAAATACCGAGGCCCTAGCTATTTCATTTAACTAGTTGAATGTCTCGATTTTTCGGGTCACAGTTAAATGAAGACAGTCCACTAGGGATGAGTAAATCGTTTGAATTTTTACGTGGTAGATGTTTGAGTTTTCGATGTTTTATTGTACATTATTTCGATTATGCTAAATAATTTTAGATATATTTCAAATGCAAAATATATTCTTCATCGCTATTTTTATATTTTCTCTTAACGTCGTATTTTCTTTCTCTTCAGCAAATTTTCATTTGTTCCATAAAATATATATCTCTGCCTCTATATTCTCTAAAGTTGCTAAGCACGAAGCTCCGGGTCAAAAATACAAAATTAAATATGGTGCATATACTTGAAATCCATAGTCGAAAACAAAGTGCTATTAAGATTTAGCTAGGAAAAAAATTTCCATAGATAATGAAAGTTCTTTCTTTTCTTTTTTTCCTTCTAACTAAAATGCAAAAGTGAGAAAAATATTGGACTGTAACTTTGAGTTCGTGCTTCGACAGAATAAAGAAGCCACTTTCTCAAATATTTTAAGTCTTCATTAAAGTCTTTATTCGTGTCCCACTAACTTGCATCAGATCAAGTCTGCATCATATGCCATCTCACCGTGCCAGTCTCTAACTTTTCATCTCTGTTTCCTAATAAGAGAAACCTCCGTATGATAGAGCCCAACTCATGCATAACATCCAAGTAAACCTAACATCTTAATTTTGTTTGCTAATGTCATGGTGTTTGTTTTGTAGTCTTGTAGTTGTATGTCTTTTATGTGTTATTGTAAGACGCTCAGAGTTTCTAAAGATTAGGCGCTGTACTTAGTCCATATTATTATTATTATTATTATTATTATTATTATTATTATTATTATTTAAACTTTAGCTCAATCCAAATATACCCTAGATTGGTCCCATCTGAAACATCAAGATTATTGCATATAAGTGCGAAGAGAGGAACAAATCTTAAGAAAATGATTTGTATTTTATGATTTTGTCAACCCAACTAACAGCATGCAAAACTTGAACTGACATTTTAAACAACGATGGTATATTAAAAATGGGATCTGTGGAACATTCTTCTGTTCAGACTCAGGCTCTACATTACTTAATATTGTAGGATTGTAGGATTGTTTAATATCTAAGGGCCAGTAGCTTATATGGTTCTACTTTTTATTATGTTTCTATACGGAGGTTTGTGAACAAATTCCAATTGTAAATTTGTTAAAAGTTCGTTTTATTTACATCTTTCTAAGTCCAAATCTGCAGAAGGAAGGTAATTTTGATATTTTTCATGTAATTTTCCCATTCGTCACTTAAAACATTAACTCTATGCTATAAAAACCAAACCATCAATATTTGCTTGGATGATTTATTTATTTATTTACTTTTATATTTATTTATGTATTTATTTATCTACCTATTTATTTAGATCGTCCCTTAGTCTATCAAAAGATATTGCTTATCAATGATCTACTTGCATACGAATCATGCAAAGTTACAGACAGCTTCAATATCAATTGTGCATGGTTGACCAGTTGTAAACCTCAGTAAATTTTTCCTGCAATATAACTTGCCTCTTCTGGTCAACAAAGATAATGTTTCCTTTGGGCAAATATTACATCCATGATAGCAACGAAACTAAGGTTGCTGAAGATTTTAAAATGAATGATTATGAAAGTCCTTAAGATTAAGTTACAGATGAATACGAATACACTCAGTCAATCGAAACTATTGAAATACATTTAGACATAACCTATCAAGAGATTGTTAGACAACTCTAGAACAACCTAGATCTACAAATGTAAATGCTCATCAAATGACAGTAGATTTTTCCCGGGGTTAACAATTGCAATGTTAGTGATAAATTTATCAACAAATATGCTAAAACAGCGTTCAGAGGCAGACATGGTGAAATTCATATAATATCTGAAGAAAGGTATGCCCGGGTAAATTTCCTTATTTTACTCTGAGAAATGAAAGAGCGTGTTTTAAAAACGATGTTATTGTTACAATGTGCTGACGCTACTAGTTCTTTAGCAATCAGTGTAGCAATGATATTAAAACCGTAGGTATAAGAAGTAAGTAATTTGCTCACTTTACATCGGTAAATAATGTGTTGGAAATATGACAATAAATCAAAATGTATGTATTTATTTTGACCATCAGTTTTCATCAGGCAAAAAATACAATTTAGCGAGGTTACAACAATAGATTCAAATGAGTCCTTTGATGAAGGACAAGTAGAGACTAAAATGAATGACTACCGCAGAATAACCTCCACTTGCAGCGAAATGATTGCTCATTACACAAGCGGAAAAGAGAACATGTTTTTTAAATGCTGTACAAATTGTCCAATAAAAATGGAGGTTTTGAAAATTAATGCTGAGGCGTGTGGAAACAGACAGAAGAGCTATGAAACGACGCCAGCCACAGTCAAAATGTGGAAATCTACCAAATTCACAATCAAAAGTTTTACAACGTCGTCTTGGAATTCTAGTATATATTCATTTTATGGAAAATGTTAATGGTCTAGCTTTTAAATACGACTGTGGTCTAGGGACTAAAGGTTACAAATGCTCGTGTTTAAAGATACGCGCAAATGAATTCTTGATTTTAAAAATTTAAAGTGATGAAGGAATTTCATATACACAACTGGCGCAGCTATTGGCAAAGCGGTAATTAGAATCTGTCAGTGGATCAAATTTATAAGAGGTCCTGGTCTATCTGATTGCCTACCACTTGATAGTAATGATATGTTTGATATCTTGTGAACGAAAAATGAATCCATATGTAATAACTTTGATCCATTTTCAGCTGAGCATGTTACTGACAAAGTTCAAATAACTTGACATGTGGGTCACAAAGAAAACAAACATAACGTTTTTGGTATCGTATTGTTGTACCCTATATTATTATTTATAATGTAATGTGCTTATTAGTAGAATGTACGATATTTTAAAATAAAGTTTTCTGATTAGAGCACACAACCAGGGAAATCAGGTCAAGTTGACCTAAAGTTAATATGTTGGTGTGATGTTGATGAAACGGATACAGATAATCTATGATGAGTAAAGTCATGCAAAGACGCTGAATGAAAACAATAAAAATCGATTTTCGGTACATCGTAAACATGCACATGTACATTCAACATAACAATAACCTAGCTTAGTTCTACAGGTAGATACATTTACAAAAGTTCGAAAGGTGAGGAGAAAAATGTTTTGAAGAACAGTAAAAACTGATTGGCCAAATATAAATATATTGATAATGTATGTCACAGCGATCTACTTTTCATTTGGAAATGGAATACTCGTCAAAGTATGGGGTTTCTGCTAAACAAATGTCATAAGATATTTTTAAGAAAACAGGTCACTGTGACCTTATTTGGCATAGTTGTACCATAATGTTTGAGGGGTATCATAGATTTAGCTATGTCACGAGGTACATTTATAACGGTTGCACATGAATAGAAAGTTTTATAACGGTTTTTTTTTTTTTTTACATGTGTGTATATCTAGTATATATTTTCAATGGAATTAATCACGTGGAAGTTTGATCAGTGTCGGATTCACTTCTAAACAGTGATGTTTCAAAAGTTGTATCAGAAAATACTTGCATTGATGATGTGTGCGAACAAATCTACAAACCAGGAAAAGACAATACATTCCCCGTTTCCTCCTGTAGTAGGTCACACAGAATAACAGTTACAGCTACACCTATGTATTTAGTATCGTAACAAAACGAAGTACTTGTTTTTCATTTTGTTTTCTTCAAATTCCGAGGTTCATGATATGGATTGAGGTGTTCCAATGGACGATAGGTTTGAAACATGCAAAACGAACGAAACACCCCATGGCGAAATCCTTAGCGAGTTTACAGCATCAAATGTTCTGGAAGTTTACTCAGGGGCGTATTGATATATCTCACTGTATCGGTACCCACCAGGTGGGCCCATATATGCTAATGTCAAGGTAGTTCCAGTTTTTGTAGCGTTGCCAGGGCATACTTTTAATCACGAAACTGTCAAGAAAACTTACTGTATGAAACGTTCATGTCTTTTCCTACACATTTATAGTGGGGAGATTGTGTGGGAGTGTCCAGGCCCGGCCTTAGGGCAATGCGAACGAGGCATCCGCCTTGGGCCCCGCGCACAATTAAACTATTAACCTCTGTGACTGGAGTACAAGTGCTCAGATAGTATGTTGTGGGTTTATTTGAACTTTGTACATGAGCATGAGTATCGATTCGTTGTACATGTATTTTACTCTATCGTGAAAATATAACCATTAGACTTTTTAGAATAAGGTTTCATTGGATGTTGAATACTTTTCATACTAAAGCTCTAACTATATTCTTCTGCAGACGCTATGTGCTATTTAAAAGATATGATGAACAATGTTCCTAAATAATTGGAACAATATTCAAAACAACGGGACTTGTGATTTTTGACTCTGGTGTTAAAATGATTTTTTTTTGGTCAAATCAAATTTCACAGGAAATTTTGCTGCATGGAGAATCGATTTGCTAATTCCATGATAGAGTGTTTTCAGCTGAAGTATATAGGAAAACCCGTTTGCTTCTCCTTTTCGTCTTACTAATGTCAATTGGCAATCCTTGTTTTCTTGAGAATTTATGCACATATCATTGATGGTAGACCAAGATGGTGAATTATATATGGCAGCATTTTGATTTACTCTAACTTTCTTGAATATATTTACTGACAGCATAAGGATCCGTGTCCTCCTTATGCATACACAAGTCAGAATGGCCATATGCCAGGACAGGTCGAAAGGAGATAAATTGGTACGTTTTGGACTGACGAACATCCGGCTAGATGTGAGAAGTACAGCGTCTTTTAGATGGTAACTGAATGAAAAACACTCGACGATGTTAACGAATATTTATATACATGCATTTTTAATTGCTAATGTTATTCCCTCATTTGTGCAATGAATGAAATTACAGAATCCCATCGGTTTCAACAATCTGAAAGTGTTACTTACGTTGCTATTAGCGATAATACATGATCTAGTCATTGTGATTTCAGGAAGTTATTATGACTGGAAAACAACCAGTAGCATGGAGCCTGTTTAAAATTGTAATTATTTACATTCAACTTTTTTCCGATCATCTGATGGAAAAGGCAGAGGAAGTTCCGATCGCTTATCGGTGCTACTTTTGACGTTATCAAAATTATGACGTCACAAAAGTCTCGACTTCATGTTATGTATATTTAATTTGCTTTGTTTGTTAGTTTTATTTTATTTTATTTCATTACATGCTATTGTAATGTAACATTGTATGTTTGACTTGACCTTGTCCAAAATTGAGTTCATTTCTTCTTGGCCCAAATAGATTTTTTTTTATTTAATTGAGTGTAAATAATACATAACTACATTATTCTCTATGTGCATGGGCTTAAAATCATAATTATTTTAATAGAAGAAGTAAATATGTTTATTTGGGTCTAAGTTTTTGAATTTCCTGAGAGTAATCCAGGTTATGGTTTAGATTTTGTAAACAACAGGATCATTCTAGAATGTTATTTTCCATTGGGTAATGGCTTCTTAGAAAATGCTAATTGTGACCCGAGGTCAAGTAAAGAACTATATATATATATATATATATATATATATATATATATATATATATATATATATATATATATATATATATATATATATATATATTAACTGAGATGATTTTATCATTCGTACTTTAACATTTAGCTCTTTCAAGTTATATATTATATGTTGTGATCAGTAGTTTTGGGCTGGAATCGTTTTTGTTCAAATTATTAAATTCACGCGACTATTTTCTCTGGAAATACAAAAGTGCTCTAATAAAATTCTTGGATAAAGACATTCACTGGAATTTATAGTGAATTCAAACCTGGATTTATATTACTGTGATTCAACAAAAGACTGTTGACACATCAACACTCTATAAGCTATAACAGACACGTCATCGCTTTCAGGTGTTTGGATTTTTCGGGACTTGTATTGAGTTTTATTCAGGCCTTTAAATTATTAGGACTTGTGTCTGTAATTCTTGGATTATTTTGGGATTTAATTCGCAATACCGTAAGCTCTTTCTCATTTTCAATTTGTATTCAAGGGAAATAAATTATGTTTGCTAAATTTTACAAAGCTTGTTGTCTTTCACTCTTTTCTGTTACTTATTTTACGAGCATAGATTCGTACTAATCATCACTGAGATCAAAGTACTTAAACCTAAAGTTTTCTCGCCACATCCTTAAGCAATATATTCATTTCATAATTTTTTATTGGTTAGAATCGGCGTAAATGTTCTAAATTTCAGTCTTTGAAGTTATTTTGAGAATGCTAGAAGACAAATAAACGACGAAATGTTTCATTTCACTTAACATTTTCTCCAGGCCCTGGCTTCTATTACAATGCTATGATTGACCAAGAGTGCTCATACTCCTCCGGTGGTGAATTTAACCTCTTCAAGCTTTCTTGCAAAAAACAAAATGATTAAGGAGCACAGCTTCGTACCCCCCCTTCCCTATAAGAAATATCTACTTTAGGCTATAGATCCTCTCTCCATCCATCCCTGTTCAACATCTCTGCTCCCCTGGCAGAAGAGCTTGAAGGTTATGTTTACAGGGAAATCTAATTCTGCTCTGGAGCCGTGTTTGATGACCTAACATCAGCGAAAAGTTTCGACTGCTTTGATTGCGATTCTTTTAAAAAATTTTCACACTATATTTGAAATATGTTAAATTTCTTTCGCTTTAATTTTATCTACCTTTTGACAAATTTCGACATCTTTGCCTTTTCATTTCATCTTGTTGAAGTGCACGTTTATTTGATAAGGTCATTCTCCAAATGCTTTACCAGTTTTTACCTGTATATTTGTAGTACTTAATTAATATTTGGCAATATATAGTCACGACTGTGCTAAATGTGCCATCCAGACCTACAGATATACACATTTCCATAATGAGTGACATTCTAAAGGGATTATCTACTGCAGAATTGTTTTTTCAGGAGGGGTCTGGGTAAATGATTTCTCCCAACCATTAAAATTGAAGCTCGTGGTCATAAGATAAACATACTGTATAATATTTTAACGGTTAATGACTACTAAGGTAATAAGGTCATAAATAAAGCATTAAATTGGATTGTAATAATTCTATTACAACCATCAAGAAGAAGAAAACGACAAAGAAGGCGTGTGTGATTTACCTCGGGGTTTTTGGAGGGGAGGATGGGCAGAGGGTAGGTGGCTTGGGGGAGACAACTATTGACAATGATATCAATTATCAATACGATGAATGCGTAGGAGGAGGGAATACAGGAAAGGCAAAAGTTGAAAGTAAATTCATAATTTCAATATTCTGAATCTGAAATGCTACGTGACGTCTTTAGAGTACTTGCAATCGTCATTTCATTCCTTTGCATCGTTAAGTGACTCGTAAAACGTTTTTATTAGTTGCGTATATTTTCATTAAACCTTGCAAAGCTATCCATTTCTTGGCATGAATAAACGTATTTTCTCATATATTTGAAGCTGTTTCCGTTGTTCTGTACATTTCTCATCATTACATTTTAGCCAGCTGCTTAATAAATTGTCCCGAGATACACACAAACCTAATTGTTCTTTTAACTGTCACTGCATTTCGTTATTTTAAGAACTAATCAACTAAGAAAACCTTACTGAATGAAATATGTTTCTCGTTTTTGTTCGATACGAACTTTACTCCTTGATATGGATCATTTATAAATATCATCTTGAACAGAAGACGTCATTCCCTGACAAATTATGAATTAATAATGATATGCACTCTGGATATTTTTTAATTAAATTGCATTCGTTATGTACTTGACCTCAGTAGCTGTTCAATGGGCTTAATCGCTGACATAATCTTTATTATTTCACAGAGAAGTTGCATAAATTATAATGAAGTAGACAGTACTTATATTTGTAGTTCAAGTTCGTATAGTAATAACCTAAGCGTTATATTTCAATATATAATAAAAATCAATTTTAAAACTGCTTGAGAACTTATTCATGTAAAAGGAAATTTGCCCTGGCCTATGTTTATACTGCCATGGAAGTAAATAAATTAAAAAGTAATAATAGAATTGCTGTTTAGAATTATATTGCTGTACATGATAATTTTAAAGTTCTACTATGCTCGTCAGATAGAATTTTGAACTATGATGTCTTTGATGTAAACATGTAAAAGCATGCTTAATATATCGAAGAAAATTATCTAAAACCATTGTTGTTGTATTTCTTTATCATTAATTACATTTTGGTATCCCCGACCCATCCTTCAGCTCAGTGAGAAAGTAAAGAGTCACACAAATGTTTGAAAGATCGAGACGATAAATCATTATTTTGGGGATCAGCCAATATTAAAAGTGTAAATTTTCATAATTTTAAATAGTGCAGTCTGAGATTCATTCATTCTATGCAAGAAAATATAATATACATCAAAGCCCGAAAGTTCGATGGTTTTCCACCCATATTCTATGAACGGTTATTTGTACATATATTTTTCAATTTCAGTTTCTGTTTTTCTACAAGCTATCGACAGGACATGCTTTTCTACATATTTTTATGCAATAAAACACGTTGTAATTGCCATCAATTGTGTCTTTAGTCAGATGATCATACACGCGACCAGAAGTCTTTATCCATCGAAATTTTGTCTATGTTTCGGGAAAGGAATAAATCTAATTTCTCCATTTAGACGATATGGATATAGACCGTCAGAATTACAAGGATCCCATTGACTCCTATTCACCGTTATCAACAAATCGTTGCAAAACTTGTAAATGCTTATCATAATCTTTTCATTATTGCCACAAGCAGCTTCGATGAGGAAAATGTCTAGAGGCGTGTCTAATTTACGCTCACTGATTGGTTAATTGATCAGCACAATTGACAAGTGGTGATACGTCAATTTGGAGACAGCATTTTGGGCACATTTGTGTCTTGTGGTCGTTTGCAGGCTTAATCCCGATATTGAGTTTTGAGCCCATGAGCCTGTGGTCGGTCCAGCATTCCTTACTTCTCATGGCCTTTGTCATTTGGACATCCTGTATATCTCTTCACCTGACACAAACGTAGTCATTGAGATGCCAGTGCTTGGAGCTTAGTAGCATCATTGACTTCTTGTTTGCAGTTTCCATCTTCCTTCACAGCCGAGAGTTGAGGATATATGCTTGGTCGCCTGATCGACCAGAGATGACTTTCCAAAGGAAGCCAGGTGTAGCTGTCCAACAGCCACATTTAGTATCTTCTACTGTTACTTACGGTAGCAGGCGTAACCTGACCTGACCTGACTCGGACATAAACGTATCATTATGGCTGAATACGAAAGGGAGATCATTCATCGACCCCAAAAAGAACAGTTGTCCTAAAACGTACCTGTATGTAACTCCTACAGGAGCATGGAATGGATCGATTAAAACACCATAAAGACAACGGATTGTCATCTGTTATTTAAATAGAAACTAGAAATAAATTCTTACATCTCCATTTGCATAAATTCCTACATCCTGTAGTAGAATATGGTGATTGACTCGATCAAATGCTTTCCTAAGATTTTTTAAAGTTACAATAGGACTTTGTGTAACAGGAAAAGGCTCAGAGTAAACGTTGAAATGTATAATTTAATGATGTCCATTCCATTTTTGACAAGTTGCAAAGAAATAATTTGTACTTTTTATAGTCGATGACAACCATGTTGATTTAGCATATTCATAGAGTATATGCTAATACGTCAAAGCGTGTTCGTGTCATAATAGTTCTTTATTGCGCATGTCAGATATATACTGTGAATATGTTGTATTTATATCCTATTTCTTGTTCATTACATATTTGAGTACGATGATTTTAGCAGTACTTATACTTATTTAGGTCACTTGCATGTAAGTCTTTTGCTATATGTTGCTCTCTGTGCATACTTTCGATTTTCTTGCCAAGACAGTTAGATCATAGTCCAGAGGGAATGGGTGCTTCAAAACGGGTGTGGCTGTAGTAGAACATGCGTAATAACCGGACACAAAATTAAATAAGCAAACGTGAACAAAGATTCACGTTAAACAACGTAATATGAACTAAACTTGAACGAACTGCAACTAAAAATAACAATATAGGAACATAAATGAACTGAAACATGACGTCAGAGGGAAATAAACAAAATATAATTGCTGAAGAATTTGAGTGTAATCTAACAGTACTCTGATACTGATTAATGTGTTATTATGAAGTATTAGTGATAGCAAAACTGTATAAATATTAAGGTAATTTAGTTGAATATAACGTAAGTGGATTACGTAGCGGATAAGTCAGGTTTTAAGGGATAGGGTATGATGATAATCTTTCGAGGAAGCCGGAATGCAGACAGTTGGTGTTGTGGGGTTTCACTACAGGCCATACATGGCGGCCAGTATAACTGGTGGAGCGAGAACCCAGGAAATCCCCTGGAAGAACCACCGACCCACGGGAAACTACTGAAAAGCTTTCTCACGTGCTAAAATAATGACAGGTAACCAGTTAACGTTTGAAGTGAAAACCACTATTGGATTTCCCTTACCTCAACCAGTTTGTTTCAAACCAATGTATTGAAATCATGTATGCATAATTTGATAGTGTTTAATTGATTTCGCTTTGCCTGTCCATTTATATGCGTTAGATTGCGATTTTATAAATTCACAATAGAATCTGTTCTGCCATTCTCTTAGGAAAAATGGCAACATATAGACCACACTGCATTCTGTGATTTGTTCTAAAATTAGGACATTTAAACAATAAATGAGTCCATTAGAAGGGCCAAAATATAATATACTGAATAATAAAGTCACGCGGACGTTTGTAGCGATCAATTATGAATAATTTGTACTAATTTATTTAAAACAATGAAGATATAAAGCACGTTTCCAAACTTTTTTCTGCGAAATGTCACAATCTGCAAAAGTGTTTTCTGATCAGCGACGTAACTTGATGTTCTATTTTGATGGGAACTTTATGAGAAATTGGCGATTGTTGTTGCTAATTACCTTCGTTGCTGGAACTGTCCTGTGAAGATTACATTTTTAAAACGTCACCGAAAAGCACGTACAAAAATGTATCTATACAGTTGTTTTGATTCTCTAGATTTGTTTATTAATGATCAAAAGTTTCACAGTCAACGCTGACTCGCGTGAAAATCATTTGATTGTTAGCATAATCGAAGAAGAAAAGAAAAAGAAAAATAGAAACAATGATAAAAAGGAAGGGGAATAATACAAGGTTATATGTAGGTTTTCCACTCGCTTATTTAAATTACACTTGCAAATAAATTCTTAGTAGCTCTCCAATATTTTTAAAAGCATTTTAATTAGCGATACTAAAAGTTATTTTCCATACTCCTCTGAGCTTTTAATTCTCTTTATCGTTTATTTTTTGTTTTGTACGCCGCCGAAGTACTAGTATGTCATATGTAGTTACAAGTTATGATCATTGGATTACAATATTTAATTATGATAATTACAACTACTCCAAGCAAAGTAAGCCAAGTGATTTACTGACAAGATAATACCTTTTGTCAAAAACACACATTTGAAGCACTGACTGACTGGAAACGTTAACATGTTCATCAATTTTTCCCCTTTCAGCATATTAATTTTTTCATGCTAAACGGAAATAGCTTTGTGATTTGCGCAAAACTCTCCCCAACACGCTATGATGCTGTAATTTAAAAGCATCATTTTGGATACTTATTCCTAAAAGATTGTACTAAGTTCAAAGCCGAAATAGATGTCTGATTCAGATTCACACATATTACTGTCTACAGTTGTCAATACTCTGTTACGAATATGTAATTAAATTGCTTGTTTGTTAGTTTTAAATTCTTTTTTATTTTTGTTTCATTACATTTTATTGTAATGATAATTTCCACTGGATTTGAATCTCTTTGCGGAAAATTCACTTGACCTGTTTAGAATGTAACGGTTGTTTAATCACTATTTTTAGTTCACCTTGGTTGAGGCGTTTGTAAAGAATGAATGAAAACGATTGGTTATTACCAAGGTCATGTTTGGCACACGTGTTAGCTGAGTTGTAAACAGCCTTTCTTTTTTAATTCATTTCCAGTATGGGAATCTGATTCTTAGATAGGGCTATTCTTGCATACGTGATAATTGGCATTTTTCTTACTGCGCTGTTCAAATTAGTGATCACGTAGCCCGTCACGTGAGCCACCATGTGATCTAAAATCGCACTTAAAACAGACGCTCTCTAGTAGATTTTTCAGTCTTATTTTTTACACCGATAGAGCTCGAAATGTTTTATTGTTGATACAAGTTTGTTCTGAAGTTCATCAAGTTTTTGGAATTTAATAATTTATTCTCTAGAAAACTACACAAGTGCTCTTTTTATAAAAATTCTGGGAAAAAGATATTCAGTTGAAATTTATTCTGGAATTCTAAACGGGAACATTATTTAATTGTGATTTAACGATTAACTGTTGCCATCAGTACAACGACCTAATCTTACGTCATCGCCTTCCATATTGGAACTTCATAGAGATTCGAACCTGGATTCAATTAGAACTGTTTATTGATGAGACTTATATTTTTCAATTCTAGGATTAATATTTGGATTATATTCACAAACCGTAAGTCCTATTTCATATTTTAATCTTGTTTTCTATGGAAATAAATTATTTTGTTAAAACTTACAAAGCTTGCTGGCTCCACTCTTTTGTTTTATTACTTTTGTACGAGCCTACACGTAACAAGAGAAAATTGGGCTGCACGTCCTTGGGATATATGAAATTTGGCTAAATATTTCAGAAAATTGTTTTCTGAAATTTAAATTATCCTAGAATTTAAATCCAAAGTACTATTTTACATTTTGTTTGAAATCTATAGTGAAAACAACAGGCTTTCTTTCACAATGTCATTAAAAGTGGAGACTTTTCTTTCTAGTCCTACTCAGAAGCAGTTGGATAAATTGAAAATAGATGAGTTGCTTAAACTTGCCAGAAAATACGATCTTTCTGAAGCAAAATCATCCTTAACGAAACAATAAATTAAAAACATTTTGATTCAGTATTTGGTAGAGAAGAATGTTTTTGATAAAAGTGTTTTGGCTTCTGTCAGTAAGTCTGTATCAGACTCTGACATAAAAGTAAAGGAATTTAAAATGAAATACAAAATAGAATTGGAGTTAAGGAAGCTCGAGCTTCAGAAAGAAGAGAGAGAGAAACAATTGCAGCTGCAATTGGAAGAGAAGCAATTGCAATTGCAATTTAAGAAGGAGGAGATAGAGACAGGAAAGAGAAAATAATAAACAAATGAAATTGCAATTACAAGAGAAGGAGAGAGAGAGAGAGAAAGATGAGAGGAAGAAAGATAAACAAATGCAATTGGAGTTACAAAAAGAACAAATACAATTACAAACAGAACAAATCCACGTACAGATGCAAAAAGAGAATGATGAAAAGGAATTTCAAATTAAAATGAAAGAAATGGAGCCGGCAAGTAAAAAGCATGATCTCACTGCACATACAAATTCAAGTTTTGACATTACAAAAAATAATAGGCTAGTCACCCCTTTTCGCGAAAAGGAAGTAGATCAATATTTTCTTTATTTTGAAAAAGTTGCTGAAAATTTGAAATGGCCAAGGGAGTAATTGCACTCAATTATTACAGTGTGTACTTTTTGGCAAAGCTCGGAAAATCTATGCATCCCTTTCAGTTCATCAAAGTGCTGACTATGATTTGGTTAAGGACAGTATCTTAAAGCGTTATGCGTTAGTCTCTGAGGCTTATCGGTAAAAATTTAGGAACTATAAAAAAGAAGCTGGACAAACTCATGTCGAATTTGCAAGAGAAAAAGAGCAGTTATTTGAGAGAAGGAGCTTAGCCAAGAAAGTTGAACATGATTATGAAAGTCTCAAACAACTTGTATTACTTGAAGAGTTCAAAAACTGTATCCATAGTGACATTAAGATTCATCTTCAAGAGCATTGGAAAATGCTGCTCTTGCTGCTGACAAGTATTCCTTTGCTCATAAAGTTCCTGTTGTAAGTAAGGCTTTCACTCAGCAGTCTACTGGTAAAAAGGTATTTCTGTCTAATACGACTTGAGCAGTTACCAGAACTATGGCAAAGAAAGCTCTTGAGAATGATTTTGATAAGGAAAGTATTCCTTTAGCTGACACATGTATTGGTCAGGCCTTTGATGAGGTCACTTTCACTCCGAATTTGGATCAATCAAAAGGTATCGATCACAGTGATCCTCTTTTAACTAGTCATTCTCTTTTATTTAATCAGGGTGACAAACGACAATCACTTGTCGTCAAACAGGAAAAAAATCCTGAGATCTCCTGTTTGTTTCAGAGGGCCATTAGTGAAACTGAAGCCACTGAAGTACCTGTCTGTTATTTCAGTAAAAATGGAATTCGTATGAGAAAATGGAGATCTCCTAAGGTACCTGCTAGTGACGAGTGGTCAGTGAACTATCAGATTGTAGTTCCAAAATCTTACAGACAGGAAATACTTAGTTTGGCCCATGAAACTCATCTGGCTGGTCATTTAGGGATAAATAAAACTTATCACAAGATCTTGACTCTCTTTTATTGGCCAAAAATCAAAAGTGATGTTTGTAAATTTTGTAGATCTTGTCATGCTTGTCAAATGGTAGGAAAACCCAATCAGAAGATACCTAAGGCTCATCTACAAAGTATTCCTGCATTTGACGAACCATTTAGCAGAATAATGGTAGATTGTGTTGGTCCCTTACCTAAGACCAAGTCAGGCAACCAATATTTGTTGGCAACTATGTGTGCGTCAACAAGATTTCCAGAGGCAATTCCTTTGACGAATATTAAAACCAAAACCATAGTGAAAGCATTGATAAAGTTTTTTACTCAGTTTGGCCTTCCTAAATCGGTCCAATCGGGTCAACGGTCAAATTTTATGTCTGGGTTTTTCCAGCTAGTCATACTTGAATTTGGCACTCAGCAATTCAAGTCAAAAGGGAAATTATGGTTTCACAGAACTTTAATTGAGAGAAGTTTTGAGTCTTCTAATAGAGTTCATTCTCTCTTGCTCATTCTTCAGAATTTTCTTCAAATTACATTTCCCGGCCCTTACAAAGTCAAGAAGAAAATGAATGAGTTAAATAATAATAATAATAATAGTACTCTGATCTAAATAAATGAATGGAGTACTAGTATATTAACAGAGATAGCCAAGTAAATCATGCAATTAATTTAGTTGTACCTGTCCCACAAACTGAGGATTTAAGTGAAGAAATTCAATCGGACTCTCTTGATCATGAAGCAACAAATCTTCGGAATTCGGAAATTATGAAAAATCTGGACCAGAAACTTTTACATTTGCAACAACAAAAAATGAATGAACTTAAACAGTTATTGTTCGAATATGAGCACTTGTTTCCAGATATTCCTACGAGGACAAACAAAGTTTTTCACGACGTTGAAATTGTAGATTCATCACCTGTGAAACAACAACCATACAGGATGAACCCGCTCAAACAGGAATATTTGTAAAAGGAAATTCAGTATTTGCTTGAGAACCATTTCATAGAGCCCAGTAAAAGTGATAGGAGTTCACCATGTATACTTGTTCCGCAACCTGATAAAACTTTCTGTATGTGCACTGATTATAGGAAGGTGAACAGTGTGACAAAAGCAGACTCATTTCTATTACCAAGAATCGATGACTGTATTGATAAAATTGGAAATGCCAAGTAAATCACCAAATTTGACCTTCTGAAAGGATTTTGGCAAATTCCACTAACGGAAAGAGCAAAGGAAATTTCGGCATTTGTGACTCCAGATGGACTCTATCAATATAAAGTAATGCCGTTCGGGATGAAGGGTTCCCCAAGTACTTTTCAATGTTTGATGAATATGATTACTTCTGGTCTAGATAATTGTGATGCTTACATCGATGATGTCATCATCTACAATGACACCTGGAAAGAACATTTAATAACGATTCGGAAATTCTTTGACAGACTCACTGATGCAAATTTGACAATCAACTTATCTAAAAGTGAGTTTTGCCGTGCTTGTGTAACTTTTCTAGGACATATTGTGGGACATGGTCCAATTAAACCTATAGATGCTAAGGTCAAGGCTATCTCTGATTACCCTGTGCCTGTCAGTAGAAAGCAACTGATGCGATTTTTGGGTATGGCCGGACTCTATCGGAAATTTTGTTAAATTTTTTCTAATATTGCTAAACCTCTGACAAACTTGTTAACTAAGAAAAACAAGTTTCTTTGGACTGAAAAATGTCAGGAGGCTTTTGATAGCTTGAACGCCATACTCAAGAGTGCGTCGGTTCTCACAGCTCCAAATTTCAGTCAATCTTTTAAATTATCTGTTGATGCAAGTGATGTTGGGGTTGGAGCAGTATTGATTCAAGAAGATAGAAATGGTGTTGATCATCCAGTGTGCTATGTCTCTAAGAAATTAAATAAGCACCAAAGAAATTATTCAACAATCGAGAAGGAATGTTCGCTTTAATATTGGCATTACAGCATTTTGAAGTTTACATTAATTCAGCTCCTTCTCCGGTTGTTGTGTTTAGTGATCACAACCCCCTTACTTTCATCGACAAGATGAAAAATAAAAATCAAAGATTATTAAGGTGGAGTTTGCTTTTACAAGAATATAATCTTGACATCAAGCACATCAAAGGAAAAGACAATTTAATTCCAGATCCACTTTCCCGTGTATAGAAATAGTATTTCATGTATAGTTTGTATTATTCATCAGAGTTTATGTTATGTAATTTTATTTTACCTCATGTATAATTTACATATGGTGAAAAGAAAGCGTTATTACATGAATCATTTTCTTTGGGGTGGGGTGGGGTGGGGAAGAGTTACGAATATGAAAATAAATTGCTTGTTTGTTAGTTTTAAATTCTTTTTTTCATTTTTTTCATTATATTTTATTGGAATGATAATTGTCATTGGATTTCAAACTCTTTTCGGAAAATTCACTTGACCTGATTAGAATTTAAAGGTTGCTTTATCAGTATTTATAGTTCACCTTGGTTGAGACGTTTGTAAACATTGAATGAAAACGATTGGCTATTACCAAGGTCATGTTCGGCCCACGTGTTAGCTGAGTTGTAAACAGCCTTTCTTTTTTAATTTATTTCTGGTGTGGGGATCTGATTCTTAGATAGGGCTATTCTTGCATACGTGATAATTGGCATTTTTCTTACTGCGCTGTTCAAATTAGTGATCACGTAGTCCGTCACGTGAGCCATCATGTGGTCTAACATCAAGGCTTAAAACAGACGCTCTCTAGTAGATTTTTCAGTCGTATTTTTTACACCGATAGAGCTCGAGGTCTTTTATTGTTGATGCCAGTTTGTTCTGAAGTTCATCAATTTGTTGGAATTTAATAATTTATTCTCTAGAAAACTACACAAGTGCTCTTTTAATAAATATTCTGGGAGAAAGATATTCAGTGGAAATTTATTCTGGAATTCTAAACGGGAACATTATAAATTGTGATTCAACCAGGAACTGTTGCCATCAGTACAACGACCTCATCTGACGTCATCGCCTTCCATATTGGAACTTCATCGAGATTCAAACCCGGATTCAATTAGAACTGTTTATTGATAAGACTTATATTTTTCCATTCTAGGATTAATTTTTGGATTATATTCGCAAACCATAAGTCCTATTTCATATTTTGATCTTGTTTTCTATGGAAATAAATCATTTTGTTGAAACTTACAAAGCTTGGTGGCTTCGCTCTTTCTTTTATTACTTTTGTACGAGCCTACACGTAACAACTCTCATTGATACAAAATGTTTCACCAGTTAGATGAAACCATTTTCCCTACTTATAAACTCGATTATGCATAGATTCCTTGAATCACCAATAGCATCGGATTATATTTCTCTTTTTTCTTTTCTTCTCTTCTCATTCTTAATATTCGTATTGTTAGTAATAATAATAATAATAATAATAATAATAATAATAATAATAATATAATAATAATAATAATAATAATAATAATAATAATAATAATAATAATAATAATCAGAAGAAGAAGAAGAAGAAAAAACAGTAATAGTAGTACTAGTAGTAGTGCTCAATAATTATTTAAATGAAAAGGAAAGATCTAAAAGTATGACTGACCTTGTTTCTGTCTAAACTATTGTGTAAAACATGTCATGATATAGAAAGGAAAATAATTTTTAAAAAATGCTTTATATAATCAGACTCAGTTGATTTGATTTAAATGGTTCATCGGATCATTCATTGCTATATCTACTTGTCTTTCAGCAGCTCAGTAATACATTTTTCCTTCTTTGTTAACATCCTAGACTCTGACATGAAATATTACATGAAATAATTTTGGTCATTAAAATTGAAAATACATTCTGAATCTCTTTTTCTCAGATCGAAGAAACGTCACATATCTTCGAAAATAGACCTGTATTATTTACTTGTTCTTTTCAACGCAAAGGTGTTTGCAGAGTTTGTTGAGCATCAATCAATGATCATTTTTTCTTTCATTGTAACCTTTCAAGAATCTGACCTAAAAATATTGCATGTAATAATTGTGATCGTTAAAATTAATTTTCTCAAACGGAAGTGACGTCACATTACTTCGAAAACAGACATTTAGTATCAAATTATTCTTCTCAATTTGATGATTTGTTTAAACATGCAATTTTGAAAACCGTGGATATACTTAGGTAAAATATAGTGTAAAATGGGCAAGATGTGTCGCTCTATGCAATATATAATTCCCTTCCCGAATGAATTGACAGCTGTATACTTACATAAACTAGAGAACGTAATACATTCATACAGTGTTATGATATTTTATAGACATGAAAGTAAACATTTTATTTAGAGCCGAAATTACATTTAAAACATAATAAACAACCATTATTATATTCGGACAACAACCCCCATCCTGATTTTGGATTTGGATTTTTTAACGTAGCTTTAACAATTTTTCAGTCATATCGCTACGATATCTGCAGTGTGGCAGTTTATAATGTCTAGCACTGGGGCATCATGCCGCAGACATGTAGCCACATTATCCTGACACCAGGCCGACCAGTCCTAACACTAACCTCTTAATGCTGAGCGCCTAGCAAGGCAGCTGTTAGTACCATTTTTATAAGTCTTTGGTATGACTAGACCGGGGTTCGAACCTGCGACCTCCCGCATCCGAGGCAGACGCTCTAACCACTAGGCCACCGGAGCTGTCCGTACCCCCATCCTGAATGTAAAAAATGCATTAAGAATATAAGAAATGCATAAAACTTTTCATTCATCAATTAACAATTTTTAACCTGATTCTCGCCACTATTGGAGTGTTTGTTGATAAAAATAGAAGTGTTGACACTGAAACATACAATTACGAACTGTATTATTGATATTATAGGCTGAGAAACTTTGAATGGTATTTCACCACCCGGGCAAGATATTTGTCAGAGAAAGCAAGTAAAAGTAAAACGCAATTACACTACAAACGAGCAAATATTTAGGGCATTTGAGAAACTACGTAAAATTCAAACAGAAAACGACCACTCTCCTGAAAATCTTAGGATGATTTACAGTCTTACAAAGGAACACGTGTGCTTAACGCATCAACAGATGTTAGTAAATAGCATAACAATGACGTTTCCTCTTAATCTAAACTTTCTCCAAAGGTTCGATTTAGCCCGAATATATTTCACAACATTCTCTCTGGCCACCAAGTCGGCATACGTGACACGTGTCCAACTTGTGATTAATGTATCATAAATATAATAATATTTGTAATATTCAAATTTAATGTGTGACAAACTCAACTGTTTTATAAATTATTTTCTCATGTACAATGAAAACTTGCTGTTAATATCATTAATTTCGTTAAACGATTATTCGGCGATTTCCATACATTTCCTACTGACTGAAACCACCGAATTTCCGATGTAATGAAAAATTATCAAGTACGCAAAACCAGAAGAAAAAAAATCCGCAGGAAACCAGCAGCAGAGAGGGTGAACCCTACAAATTAGTGTTCGAACAAATATATTTAAACATGAAAATCATACTAAATAAGGCAAGAATATAGGGTCAATAACGCTAAACCAGAACCTCTAACCGAATTGAGATTCTCTCTGCGTGGGTTATTTACGCTGTTACTCGCTCGTGACACCTGTGTTTGTAAATGCTATGCGTGTTCGTTTATGTGCTCGTGCGTGCCATTTTTGTCAGTCCACCCTCTCTGCTGCTGTAATTAAATCATTGTTATATCAATAATGATTGGTGAAGCTCACTCAGCTAGACTAGCTAGAGAGCGACTAGAAGCAATCAAGAAATATCTACCTATCTGCGATTCTGTCAGACAAAAATTACAAGCGCGTCAGCAGACACAAGAAGAATTTGCAGAAGGCGCAGAACAATTATTTAAACCAATTACTGAACCAACAAAGAAAATTGTTTCGGCAACTGAGGCAACACCAAAAAGCTCTTGAAACATTGCCTGCCGATATTGCTGGGCGTCTTCGACCACCTCGACCACCACCCAGGCAACTTCCTCAACCACCACCTGAAATTCAACCACTACCTGAAATTCAACCACAACCTGAACCACCAAAAACTAAAACCAAAATAGTAGATAAGTTCACGCCTGAAGGTATTGCCGCTATCAAAGACCCAAATAAATTAATAAAGATTGCCGCGTATGGATATTATCAAAGAGAAAAATACGTGAAACCTGAATATATTAATACGCTGAAATCTGGCGATTGGGTCAAGGACATATACCGTATTGCTCATGATACTCCGCAGATTAGATCTGAGGAAGATGTTAATCGGTTTGATATTTTAACCAGGTAGTGAAAGAGCATATTGAACAAGTAAAAGAAACAAGAAAACAAAACGTAGAAGAAATGAAACAGCAACTTGAAAAATCAAAAGCAC
>JAECUM010021901.1:0-40582 GCA_016617855.1 Megalonaias nervosa | reverse complement strand
TTGATTTTCTGCAACTGGAAAGTCAATGCCATTAAAATTTAATTTTGATACGTGACTAAAATACTTGTCAACGAGATCAGCATTTTTTTCTGCTGGAAAGATCACAGAAAGAATAGCCCACTGGAAACATTTGTTATCAAAGTACTTTACGTTTATGCAACATTTTTGGTTTTTAATTTTTTGAAGGAGATCAACGTAAGAACTACCGCGAAGTACGTTATATTTCACCGTGTGAAATAAAACTTCTTTTATCATTTCAAATATCCAACCTGATCCTGATACAGTAAATTCCTCCAATTTTTTATTTATTTCTTGATGTATTTCATCAGCGACTGAGAAAATATTTGTTCCAGCTAATAGTTTTTGTGATTTAGCTGTTAAATATGGTTCGGTAATCTCGTTGGTGAAATCTGCATTTTCAAAGATTATATCAAGTATATCCTTTTGAAGTGCATGTAACATTGATAAAATAGCATGATACTGCACTATTAGCTTGATACTTTTATGCACTGCTCGTTCTAGCGTTACAATCGGATATAGAAGATGAAACAAATTTGTAGAGTTAAAATTTGTTTAAACGATTCGTTTATCAAACAGATAACTGTTATCAAATCCTGCAAAAGCGGTGGCTATTTTTTGTAGGTTCTCCTATAAGGCTCTTCTTGGCTATATCACGTAACTTCAACATTGTTATATAATGTAATACTCTATCTCTAATTGATTTCGATCGATATCTCACCGCACACTGCGCACACGCTAGTTTAAGAATCAACTACAAATATAAATTGCTTATAGTATAATGGCACAAAATCTGACAAGCGCAAGCGACCAAGAGTACTACTAAGTTCATCCCAAGTACAACTTATACGTGGGAAATATGTTAGGGTCGGTGATACACGTCGAATACGGACAACCGTTTGGTAAATCAACACCAGCTGGAATGATGATAAGGGTTAAAGGTGATAATGCAGAGAGAGTTGAAATGTTTAGGAAAGATGTTATTTACACTTTGTTTTGCGGAGACATACCAGCTGGACAACGAGTATATCATGTCAACGGCGCAGTTACCGATGATAACATTGAAAACTTGTCTTTACAAAACGAATTTCAACCTCATCCCGTGTTCCATTTTTGCGAGGTGAATGATAAAGGAATTATTCGAGATATCCAAACAAAAAAGTATTAGGTAATTTTCATAACAGTGTTTATCTTAGAATAAATGTCAGAGGAACACTAACCGATCAAGTTAATTATCAATCAGATCGTTTTGTTTACGAAACATTTACCTAATGGTTTAGTGATTGATCAAGTCAACGGTATTAAAACAGACAATCGTTTACTGAATCTCGAACTTGTCATGCCAAAAGAAAATAGCAGACGAGGACGAGGTTGTAATGGGTTAAATATTAGATGTCCGGTAAAACATGTTGTTTCAAAACATTTAGAAAACGGAGAAAAACTAAAATTTCCTTCAATAACAGCTGCGGCAAGATATTTGGATTTTAATCCTAGTGCAATAAAATTTGTTTCAGATGGAATAACAAATACGGCAACATCACAATCAACCTTCGACAGATTTATTTTCAAATACGACAATTAATTATATTTTCTAGCTCGTTTTTGATTAAGCAATTGTGAACAAACGCAATAACATCATCTTTATTAAATTTCAGTGTAATAAATACACTGTCATTAAGTTTATTTTTTTCTGCTGCTGTTAGAAGAATTTTATCAGAATCACCTTGCATAACAATAACGTCAACAGAATAAGAACTATACCCTGATAAACATTTTCGCACTGCTTCGGCTTATTCTCTGTAATTTAATATATCAACTTTCTGATGATACTTTATTTCGTTAGTTTATTTATAATAATAAATTAGATAAAAATATATTATAATATGCACTTGATAAAACGACTTGCTGATATTTACGCGGACGATAATTTTACAACAGGAGATGCTGTCTCAAGAGATTTCATCTCTGGCGATATAAAATGTGAGTCGGTTGGTTATACAGAAGATGACATTTTATTTAACAATGACGATGAACAGGACGAGATCGTGGACGTGCTTCATAAAACAAATTACAGCAGACCGACAACTGGACGATATAATGTTAAGTATCATATCGCCAAAAAATAATAATAAAATTTAATTTTACTGTTGCCGAGCAACAAATATTTTGGCACCTTATAAAACCTTTTCTGAATGTGAAAATTGCTGGCCAACAAAGGAGCATAAAATACGATTTTATTTTTGTTAAAATGTTTAATTTAATGCCAGTCGATAATGCAAGAAAAATACATTTAATGTCGTTGTGTAGACAGGTTAAATGTAAACCTGTGCTGCTAAAATACGAGCAAATTTATAACAATATTATTTCAATATAGATTTAGATGGAACCCAGCTGTTAAATTTATCGCTGTATCCTCTCCATTTAACTAAACTTTTATTACTTTTCTTCCTGAAACTTTTTCATTAACAAATATATCTTGCTCAGTTTTCTGCAGTTCCTACTCGTAAAAACTACCAGTTATAGGCTCACCCAATAAATCCTTTACCGCGTATGCTACAGGTATTGTCAGTAAAACTTTATGAACAACAAATACCTCTTCGCTCCAGTTTGGGGTAAATCCTTTTTCAAATGGTTTTTTTTTCGTCAGAGAAATTCTAACTTTATCACCAACTTTAAATTTATGTCTGCGGTACATATTTTCATTTACATCATTTGGTGACATTTTGATTGATCTGTGCTTCGTGTTATTATATTTATCAACAATCTGCTGTAGATTGTCAATATATTTATTTCTATTTTTAGCTGTCAAATGCTTATGTATCAGCTCCTTTAGTGTACGATTAAATCTTTCAACGTCAACACTTTATCCATCATTTCCTGTAACATACTTTTTATGTTATTTTGTTCCAAAAATTGCTCAAATTTTTTTTTAAAAATTTATTTGTTTTAATTTCTGTGCTTGTTATTATTTGTTTTAACGCATGAGTCATCGATGTTCCTGTTTTGTCCGAAACGGGTACACTAAACGCGTATTTACTAAAAACGTCAATATCGTTAAAAAAATATTTCTTATTATCGTTAAATTTAGCAAGATTTGAGATATCTACTAAATATATCGCCCAGATATTCTCAACGGCATTTGCGACAATTTTACGTCGCGGAAACATTTTTTTTTTTTTAGGTTTATGTAGCTCTGATGCCAGATCATCATACAGTTCTTTTCCAAGACCTAACTTATATTTTGTTCCTATCATTCCTTGAACTAACTTTCTATTAAATCGTTCTCTCATATTTGCAGGTTTCATGTCGCGTAGTTCATCCAGGATTACTTTATCGCAGTCTGATTTTGAGCTCTCTACACGAACGTTATCAGAACGCTTTATATCACGATAACAGATATCATGACGCATTGCTATTGCGTCAACTTGATTATAAGGCTCTTGTCCTGGTAACGGATTATCGTTTTCGTCTAACTGTTTGTCTAGAGGATTGTACGGACCAGTGTATTTGTGGCCAGGCAATGTCCACCCTCCTTTTGGTTTCGGTAATTTTCCAATAAATTTGTGGATGTCAATGCCACTGCCAATTACCTCACGGCGATTGCATGATTGACAGTGCGTAATAATTTTATCTTGTTCGATACAAAGATCTTTATCACAATCACAATTACATTTCATTTTATTTTATTTTTTAACCGTCGACAAAAAATTTGTCAGCAAAACAATATTATAGCATCTCAAAAATTCTTCTTTTTGGTAGGTTTGATCAATTTTTGGTGTTTTCTAACCAATATTACCTTCTTCAACTAATCATCTACTAAAATACTCCAGCTCCAGTTGTCGATTTCAGAAACATACTTTTTTTCTACCACAAACAGCGCAAATGCTTTTTAACATTATTCTATTATTTTTTTTGTTTTTCCGTTGTCTCATCTTTATTCTCTGTCTTAGTTTTACATTTGAGACAGTATGTTGACATTTTTATATTTGTAAGTTTAGATAAAATTCATTGCAATCTCATCATTTGCGTGAGAAGGTTGCTTGCCAAATTGCAAAATAAACTTTTAAAAAATCAGGATCTCCGGAGTTTTCACCTCGGGACATCTATCGGATAAACATAATGCAACAATAACCACAGGTGGATGTTCCAACCGGCAGTAGTTGATTAGACGAGTAATTTATTTTTTTTAAATTTTTTAAAAATATATTTTTTTTATAAGATCACTCGGAGGAAGTCCTAACGAATCAAAATAATTATTATCGTAGACAGCAACGCGGTGAGTGCCAAATCCATCATTGAAGTTTTGTATATTTACAATACACGAACCGCCTGCTGGTACATTGTCTAATTCGTCTTTGGAATATACTCCACGAAATCCGACAACGTCATTCAAGTTTTCAATTATATCAAAATTACTCAACGGCGTCTGGTGCCTGGTAGAGTCATTCCACTTCCTATCCCTAGCTGGTTTGGAATTAGATTGCCTGCTAACCCCGCTCAAAGCGGAGCGAAAGGAGTAATTCCTCCTTGTTTTGTTTTACTTGGCGCTCGGGGACGCTTCGTCATCGTTTTCTTTTCTTAGATTTTATCGCTTGTGCTTCTTTTTTAGCTGGCATTATATTATTTATTGTTACATAAAACTAAGTCACTGACGATAAATTTGTTTGATTCCATCGCCTGATACAGCTTTTATAGTTGCTCCAGATACTGTCCCTGACGCTGACGCTAGTCCAAGTGTTCCTAGTACAGGTAAAAGTTTTGGTATTGCGCTAGCTATTACAGAAAATGCTGGCCCAAAAAATCAGCCATATTTTGCCATCGCTGTTATTTGTGCAACAGACAGTTTGAGATCAAACGGTTTTCCCCGATCAAGTTTATTGATTTGCTGTTGCATCAACATTGCTTTCACTGCGGCGACTTTGTCAGTCTCTGGGGATATCATTAGAGAAACAGATATACGTTTGGCAACCGCTGCTGATAATTTTTTAATTTGGCCGGGCGTTAGGTATGTTTCTCTGGTTGTGTATTCCGTTTTCATTTATACTTGCTTGTCACACAATACTTGTAGACGAATCAAACTTGGACAGTCATTCTTCCCTTGGTTGCATCAATTGTCAAGAATCTATCACTGACGACTAGCGCGTATACGTTATATGGATTAGCTGCACCTGGAGCCACACCAAGCATCCAAGTGACTTCAATATCAACAGTCGATCCAATAACTCGTTCGGAATGCTTTGATATATCAAAATAAAAGATAGGATATAGTGATCGAAATTCCTCTACTGATATCTGAGACCCACTGTCCGCGTCCAGATATTTTTGCATAGCCTCCATAAGGTACATGTACGGCCGAGAGATGTTTCTGGTGGCGTCCACGGCAAAATTGCATTCGATTGCACGTTCGGGATATTGTTTAGAATTTGCTCTAACAAAGATTCGTCTGACATCAGGGTTATCAAATACGGAGTTGTTCATTTCTTGATCATTACGACGTGCCTGTAGTTGAAATACAACGAACAAATGTTGAGGTAATTTTTTGACGTAGTTTTAACACTCCAGGTGTAATCAGTTGCGTTAGGAATTGCTGTTTGGTAAATTCTGTTTTGCTGACAATATATCTTTTTCGTGTAAGAGATCAATAATGATTCGAATTCTGTCGTTTTAGCTACAGATGGAACAACTCGTGGCATCCACAGCGCTAATCTTGTAATAGCAAACTGTCCTTCAGTTACTCCATCAGCGTGCATTATACAGTCGTTTTGATCAGCTCGATCTAAAATAAGTGTATGCTTTATTCCGCGAAAAACTTTGTTATATTCGATGGAAAATCCAAATATTGTACTTAACGGAAGCATCATTGTTATTTTGGCGAGATTCTGCGGCAAATGCTATTCGTCTGGCAAATCCCTCGTTATATTGCTGTCGTCGTAATCTTGTGCCTAACGCAGCTGCATCATCAGCAGCAGGATTAGCGATTAGATTATTATTATCTGGGTCAGGATTACATTTCACCAGTACGAAACTCGCTTGAGACAGCTGTCCCAAATGAGGTATCCTTAAACCACATCATATTTGTGGCCACTGATCTCGAATAATCATCGCTAAACGAGACGATATTTAGTATCGTACTCGCTATAGGCAAGTCCATTGAAATATCTTCCACAGTTTGATTGGCTAGTTGGTACCGTGCCCTTTTAAACAAACTCCAGCCGTTATTGACAAGTGCAATTTCTGCACCAGCTGCAATATCACCGCCAAGTACTGTTAACACTTGACCACGCACTTCTAACACCGCCTTGTGCGGCAATAGAAACACGTCCTCATCTCTTGTGTTAAAAGTTCTGACGCCAGCTTTATTTGGTTCGTTTGAGTTTTCCTCGAGATACTCAACGTATTCGAATTCTGTCACTGTGTCGTCGGTATCATGCTCTTCGGCAAGATCGAGATAATTTTTAACTGACATTGTTTATTTTATAATCCACACAAAATTGTGTGGCACGCAAAATTGCAACAACTAAAAAGCAGCAGGCGCTATTTGTCTTGTTTCCTTTACAAGTGTGCGTATTACCTCTTCACCACGTGGTGACAATAATCTTTTTGTTGTAGCTATCATAGCTCGTTCTGTTTCTTTTGTTGGTGCAATATCCGATATTGCTTGTTTTATTTCCGCGTTTGAAAGCGGGCTGTCTTTAATTTTAGCAGCGATCTTTTGTCCTACTGCAGTGCCAGCAGTGCTAGTAATAGCTTTGCCTGCGTCAAGTGCAATTGTTGCTACATTACGCGAAATTCCTGGGATATTTTCAGCTATTTTTGTAAATATATTTCCAAAAACATCCATCTACAATTTTTCTTCTACAAACTTTTTTTTGGTCTCATCTTTGTTATTAAATTAGGTTTACAAAATTTACGCCGACAACTACGTTATTACGTTTATAATTACGAAGTGATCGCGCGTAGGTGCAAATAATACGTGACAATTTCATTGTTAAGATCTATTTGTCGTTCTGATTGATCTGTTAGTTGCATTGTTATGTTGGTTATTTGATTTTCAGGAGTAATCGGATAGTATATTATTTGTCGAGGAGTAACTTGCATCAGTGACCCAGGCGGGACATCTGGTGAAAAACTATAGATTGTTTGACCTGGACTTCCTAAAGCTAAATAAGTCTCTAATGCAATAGAGCAATTGATTAATACTGTGTTCACTTGTGTTATGTTAACTAGCAGATCTCCGTCATATGATATACTTTGTTCTGCAACACTGCCGTATTGTTGGTTTTTAAAGCCTAATAATGATGCGATATTAGTCGCTGGTGAAAAATTGATTATCAAATTATTTTTTAATGTGATTCTGGCTCGTAGCGTATTGTAGTTTGGAATCAGTTCAAAATTGTCTGCGGCAGTGTATTTTGCTATCAGCTCTCCTATCGTTTTGTTGAGATCAGTTACATTATACGCCCCCTGTGGTATTCTAACTGACACCCAAGCACGAGAATTAAATGTAAAGTCATCATTGACGTTTAATTTCACATTTGCCATAAAATGCCATACTGTAGCAGAAATTAATCCGACTTCGTACTGTTTATTCGGATCTAGTATTATTGGTGGATTATAGTGGACCGAAAAGTTTGCGCTGTCACTCGTTGTTTGTGACGAGTAGATTAATAATGTTGTTGACATTATATCAATGTTGTTAAATCAGATCGCTATGTAAATTTTCGTGCTAGTCTGATGTCAGTAATCTGCTGGATCTAAGATTATCTGATATATCTACAATTTCGTTGTCGATTTCAGTGCTTTCATTTCCAGCTTCTTTTGATGCTATTAATAATATAAGTCTGTCAACTAGTTACGCGTTTGATGTAAAGAAATTTAACACCTATTCCAGTTGTTTCCTCTCTTAATCTTTTATCTCGTTCGTTTTGATACTTATCAAATAGTCTTTTGAGAGCCCAACCTTTACCATAACCTTCTGGTTCATTTCGATACTGTTCTGCTGTTTTAAACATTACCATAGCAATAATTCCTTCTCTTACAATATTAGTTGCTTGAAAAAAAATTCCGTCTTTGTCAATTTTTTGTATTTCTTTATCAGCATTTAACCCAGTTTCTATAATTTTTGTTAATTTTTCTGTTACTTTTTATATTTTTCTTCTGACCAATCTCGAATTTTGTTAATGTCTTCAATATTATGTTTACTAACAAAATTATTATGTTCTTCATCCGATATTTTCACCCTAGCTTGTTTTCTAAAAATTATTGACTTATTTTTAATAGGCATTATTTCTACGGTAGCTTCAGTCATTATTTTTTGTTTCTCAGCTAATTCCTTAGTTTGCTCTGACAAATTCTCTATTAACCTCTTTAACTCGGCTGGATTAACCGTCATTATTGCTATTGCATGTTGAAGCGCAGGAGGGTTGTTTAGTAATCTGTCAAATTCAGCTTGTCGTGCAACAGGATCAGCAATATTTCTAACAAGTTTCTCTGCAATTATTTTTAGTTTCTTCTTTCGATCTTTCTTAAAGTAAACCTAAAAAACCTTTTTCTTGTACTTTTTTTTAGTTCTTCTGGAGATGTTGTTGACACATCTGGTTGTTTACCAAGTACTGCTTCGGTAACCGGCTTAAAAAGTTTATCACTCGACGAGCTTCATCCACTTTCTTCTTAAAAGCAGCTCGAGTTGTAATACATTTTTTGTTGTTGTCTGTCCATTGTTTATTTTTTATACGCTCTACAAAATTCGTCTATAGAAATGTGTCGATACAACAACGAAACATCTTAGATGGATCACGCGCTAGTTTATCAAATAAAAAAGGAATTGTATTTGTCTTTGGTTGCTTGATGATATAATTCAATATATTTATCTTTTGTTACATCACCACATTGTTCGTTTGCAATATTTCTAACATCAGCATTATCGAGTCCAGGAAATAGTATAAAACATCCCGTATTTCGCCTAATAAATCTGTCAACGTTATAAAAGCCGTCCGCGACATAAATCGAATTACATTTTTTGTTACGCGATAATGAAAATACGACTTAATCTTATTCAGCTCCTCGTTGTTTAGAGGTATATCATCGCCAGCGTCAAGCTCATCAAGAAGTCTGTCGTTATATTCGCTTAATAATTTGTATTTATCCTGTTGTGGGTTAATTGTGTAAATATATACCTTAACGTAGTTTAAGTTATCGTTGAATAATAGATTTAATAATAAATTTGTTTTACCAGAGCCTGTACGACCAACAATAAGATAATGACAATCTGGAAGTTCATTATTATGTTTATGTTTGATTAATCGTTCGGTGTCAAAATTTAATATCGTTGACTTCGCCATTGTTGTTATATAATTTTATGTTATATAATTTACATAATATGAGTTATTATACAAAGTTTGGAACAGCACTTACGGGATCTGTTTTCGCTGACGAACCAATAATAACTGATACGTCATCATTAATCAAAAACAAACGGCGACATAATGACAGGTAATTTAGTAATGTCCAATCGGCGAGTACTTGGTTTAGAAGTAGATTATCCTCCACCAAAGGTCGATCTTACTCAAGCGGTAAGTTATTCTCAACTAAAAACGATCGACAATAACAAACTATTACTGACAGGAGGAACTTTAAGCGGTAACTTGGGTATGTCAGGGAAAAAAAATAATAAATTTGGAAACCACGTATCTGCCAGCAAACTTAAATCAAACACAAGCGGTAAGTTATTTACAGTTGAAATATGTGGATAATAACAAGCTTGATAAAACTGGTGGAACGGTTACAGGCAATAATAATATGTCAATTAAAAAAATATTGGGTTGGAAACCGTATATCCACCAGCAAATGTTGATAATACACAAGCTGTAAGTTATGCGCAACTAAGATCTGTTGACGATAACAAGCTCAATAAAGCTGGCGACATAATGACAGGTAACTTTGTAATGAGCAATAACTCAAAAATAACTGGATTACCAACAATCTCACCACCAGTTAATGAGACTGATGCTATTAGTTACGCTCAGTTAAAAGGAGCACTCGCCCCATATTTGAAACATCCGATGGACCAATGTCAGGTAACATAAATATGAGAAATAACAAAATAACATTGGCATGTGTTCCAATTAACCCTAATGATCTGACAAATAAAGCGTACGTTGACAGTCTGTCTACTGGTATAAAAAGAACTAAAAACAATGTTGGGTATATTCCAACACTTTTTAAGGCAACTGACAACCGAGTTGGGTTTGAGGTAAGCGCATCATCATATTATCCTGAAAATTATCCTCATTACGGTTTCTCTGATAGACAAGAATGGACAACTAACGGAGAAGATGAAAACTTTTGGATTAAAATTAAATGTCCCATTGCAGTTGTTATTTGGCAATTTCATTTGCGCGGTCGATTAAACTCTAGTGTTCGTCGAAGTTATAATTGGCGATTGGAAGGATCAAACGATGATATTGACTGGGTAATACTATATAGTACAGAGAACACGTATATTTCAACAACACAATATCGTACGACTCCAGCAGAAAAGACTGTCAACAAGTACTTGTATTTTCGAGTTTATGTTGTCGCTGCTGAACATCCGTTTCCAGGATTGACAGCATTTGAAATATATACACTCGACGATAAAATTTAATCTAATGCTGTAAATTAATGTCAGAACCACCAATTATAACCATTACGAGAGAATTTTATGATAATATTTTTAACCCCAAAAAAGATGTTGGAAACGAATCACTAGCGGCACGTGTGATAAATACTAAGAAAAATTTTACAATTACAATGATAAATTATCCATTGTCAGATGAAGAAAAAAATTTATTCTTGTTATGCATATGCAAGGACCACAACTAATAAAAGCAATAAGAAACTTTGATATTATAAGCAGATACTGTCATCCTGATGAATGTCTAGAAGAACAAAAACAAGTTGAAATCCTGTTTAAAAAAATATTGCTTTAGCTTAATTTTAAATATATAGATCTGATAATACGATCAGGCCGATTAAAAACAAGAATAGCACAAGAGGAAAAAAATAAACAATAACTATAATCGTCTCAACAAACTAGCGGAATCTAGGATAATGAGAATAGATGAAACAAAGAGTTATACAATAGTTGTTTTGTTTTTTTTCAAAACGAGAAATTTTTAAGTATCTCGGTATGTACTACCACGACAAGGAAACCCTAGTTAAAATCGTTACCATGACGGCGGATACGGAGTTAATTATAAAAGCATACTCGAACGCACTTCTACCAATGATGCGTAAAAAAGACTCAGAATTTGATCCGATTATTGTTGACAGATCACTAAAGATAATCAAAAATTTTAACGATGAAATTAGTTATCTCCATGATTATGAGCGAGAAAAGTTTTTTGAAGAAGTCAATCAAACAATATTTGAAGCAAAGTTTAATTCTTATTACGACATAAGTGATGGAGGCGATGTTTCACTTCCATCGCTCCAACGCTCTAGACAATTGTCATTACGAAATTATTACAATGAAGTCGAGAAAATGTTCACAAAACAATACGAAAAAGTATGGCTTAGAGTAAATGCTTTTACTCGTATTACCTTTCTTGGACGAAAATCACTCCAAAAATTAATGCTGATAAATTTCGTAGTCGCATATGCAATTATCAGACAATATCTTGTTTTCAAAAATTTTACTTTGAATCAAATAAGCTTGGTACCTGGGTTTATTGATGAAACAGAAAGAGAATACGGTAATTTGGTGAATAAAACAGACTTTTATGAACGTGAAGTAGAAAACACGTTTGATTCCTACAGTTGGTTAAAGACAAATGAGGTACTAACAGATGAACGATATAAGGATATTTCATCATTATTTTAGAGGATAACGGAAATGATGGAGTGCGATTCCGATTGATTTCGAAGTCATATTTACCATTTAACCTTTGGTAAATTTAAATAAAGAGGCAATGGGAAAACCCAATTTCTCCGTCGAGAAGAAGAAGAGAATGAAGAGCAAAAATATAAACACTGAAATAAATATTAAAATAATGAATCAATCAATAAACCGATAAGAACAATCATTAATTATGACAATTAATTAGGTAGATCTTTATATGTATAATAGGTATTCGTGTGCTAGATATAAATCTGTTACACTAAATGTTTAATTGAAGACATACTGCTATCTCAGTTTCCAAACATTTAGCATAATGTGTGTACATGATATTCACTAAAATATAGGAACTTAAAATACATAGATAGATACTGGTATCTCTGTTTCCAAACTTTTGCATCATGTGTGCTTATGGAATTCATTAGATAGATAGATAGATAGATAGATAGATAGATAGATAGATAGATAGATAGATAGATAGATAGATAGATAGATAGGTAGGTAGGTAGGTAGGTAGGTAGGTAGGTAGGTAGATAGATAGATAGATAGATAGATAGATAGATAGATAGATAGATAGATAGATAGATAGATAGATAGATAGATACTAGTAGTTCTGTTTCCCAAAACATAACATAATGTGTGCATATGGCATTCATTTAAAAATAGTAACATTGATAGATACTAGTATCTCTGTTTCCAAAATTTGCTGTAATGTGTGCTTATGGCACTGATTAAAAATATGAATTGATCGTAAACAGGATAAAATGTAGAAAGAAAGAATGGAAAATAAAGAAATAATGAGTATAACGGAAATACATACTAGATTACCTTTGTATCATGCATTTTAAAAAATATAGGTTTTCAGGACGGATAGATCACAGCATACGAGATTACCTTTGTATCATGCATTTACAAAAATACAGGTTATCTGGACTGATTAATCGAAGATTATCTTTGTATCAAGCCTTTAATGAAGATTGCAAGCGGGAAGACTGCTCAGAAAGGCATACGCCTCAAGTCTTTCTTCCTTTTTCCCTCTTTCTTTTGTTTTCTTTCTTTCATATGTGTGTATTTACAACTTGCATCGTCAAACTGCACAGAACTTTGATTGTAATTTGATTTCTGGCATGGTAGATCTTTACTAAACAATTGACCAAAATATGAAAGCTCGCGATTACATAAAATTCACACCTATCGGAAATATTATTATTATTAGTAGTAGTAGTAGTAGTAGTAGTAGTAGTAGTAGTATTCGTAGTAGTAGTAGTAGTAGTAGTAGTAGTAGTAGTAGTAGTAGTAGTAGTTATACTACGCAGGTTAGTTGCATACATTAATTAGGTGAAATCATTCGGTTTCTATCGGGTACTACCCTCTTTAAGCTGCTAAATAGTATAGTCTAAGAATGTTTTAAAAGAGATCTAAGAATCTTTTATAATTCAGGTTTGTAGGTAATTTGTGATAAATATTGGTACTAAGTCACTAACATATGAAACTAAACTGGCAGTCCAGACGGTGAAACCAAGTAAAACAAAAATCAATATGATGACAATTGAACAAAGAACATTTTCAAATGAGCAGGGGAATCAAGAAATATCGGTTTCTGATTGGTTCAGTGCTAAGGATGGCGTAATCGTAATAATATAGTGAATTCAGACAAGAGTCAAAAGAATACAGATGACCTAATGACTTACAGGTCAGAATAGAACCTCCTGATTCGCCAGAGCCTCCCACAACAGGGTATGGGATCGGATAGTAACTGGGATAGAATCCTCCAACGTAACTACCTTGAGTTCCGTAAGTAGCCTGGGTCAGACCCAGCATCATGGTCATGCCAATAACAATAAGTGTTACGATCTTCATCTTCATGATTGACAAGCTGGCAAAAAAACAACAAATAAATAACCTGCTGTTAACAATGTTACATGTCTAGGCTTGTGCAAAAGTAACAAAGAAGAGAGTGAAGCCAACAAGCTTAGTAAACTTTAACAGAATAATTTATTTCCCTAGGAAACAAGGTAAAAATATGAAAAATGACTTACGGTTTGTGAATCTAATCCAAACATTAATCCTAGAATTTAAAAAATATAAGTCCTATCACTAAAAACGTTCTAAATGAATCAAAGTTCGAATCCAGATGAAGTTCCAAGATGGAAGGCGATGACGTCTTCTATAACCTGTTCTGTGTTGTCGTGTCAACAGTTCCTTTTAGAATCACTAAAAAATAATATTCCGGCGTTAGAATTCCGAATAATTTTCAGTAAATATCTTTGTCCAAGAATTGTGATGAGCACTAGATAAAGTCTCAGGGAAATTAAATTATTTAAAATAAAAACTCAATTCAAACTGGCATAAACAAAACAATACCTTTGAGCCCGAAGGTACGAATTACGACTGACTAAAAATACACTATGAAACATCACTTTTAACCAGCATTTTTAGATCACATGATGGGGTCACGCGGTCACTTTCTTTCGAGAAACGTAGTAAGATCATATGTCAACTGTCACGTCCGCCATGGACGAATTCGATTGTACTGAACGAATCTTATTATAAGATTCAATAATAAAAAAAAATGTAAAAAGTTGTTTACAATAGAGCTGTAACTGGACCCGAAATCTAGGTCACCAAAAGATACAATGTTTCTACGAACTGAGTACTTATCAGGTTTAACAGAACTGAACTGAATTTTCTGGAAAAATGTCAAATCCAGTGAATAAAGTTACCATTACAATAACATGTAATGAAATAAAAATAAAAGAAAAAATTTAAAACTAACACACAAGTAATTAAATTACATATACGTAATAATGATAATAATAATAATAATAATAATAATAATAATAATAATAATAATAATAAAATTACTTAATTAAAATAAAGTTAATAATAGCCATTACGATGTTTGAGCGAGGCAGGCTCACTGTGTTTTGAGTGTATAACTATGAATGCTAAAACTGAGATTGTATCATTTTGAAACAGGTATGATTGGTGTGTGAGGTCTCTCTCTCCGCGCATTATCAGTAATTATGTTATATTTGATTCGAAGTTTTTGACTGTTTGCATGGGCAACATTCACGTGCGAAATCACATGAATGGATTGGCGTAGAATGAAATGAAGTGTTTAAAACCAGCCAATGGAATGATAAACTCAGTTTGAAATGTAATAGTTTGAAGAAACAAAAACGGAATGAAACATTATGATTCAAAATTAAATAATATCATACTGAAATAAGTTTTAATATTACAATTTATTTCATTTAAAAAAAAATAATCAGGATTTGAAGCATAATAAAATGACACACCATAAATTAAATCATTTAAACAACTGATTTTAAGTCGGTATATTTCGTCCAAGTTTGTATGTCTGTACGCCATCGTGATTTATCAGAACGACCAAGAATTACATATAATATAGACATAGACTATATGAAAAATAAAAAATGCCAGATTTACGAATCAATCGGTCGCATGCCTGAAATGATTATTCACAAGAAAAATCTCTTTACCCCGCTAAGCATAGTTTAAGCATTACAACCCAAACCACCAACGACAAATTTGTGGAACTTTTCAGTTTATGAGCTAAATAATTTTTTGTATAAAATCTGTTTTCTGAATGGTAAGGTTCGTTTCCAAAGATTTTTTTAAACGCGGTATTTTTAGCAGCATACAGTACCATAATTAATCTGCCGCAGATTAATGACTTTTAGTCACTTCTGTGTACATGCAGCCAGAAATTATATTTTTACGGATTTCGCGGATATTATTGATAATATTGACTACTTAGTTTGTAGCTTAAAACTGTAATTCGGTGCTTATTACTTTTTTAAAATAAGTTTTCATTAAATGAATCAGTTTTTATCTCAAACTATAAGAACCAGTTTGATTTCGACTAAATTTAACTTGAATGAAAGTTTGCATAAAACACACCATACCTACTATCCACACCAACGGTCCCGAATGCATAAAACATACACACTATACTATCCACACCAACGAACGAGAAAGCATAAAACACATCATATTTACTATCCACACCAACGAACGAGAAAGCATAAAACACACACATATATACTATCCACACCAACGAACGAGAAAGCATTAAACACACCATATTTACTATCCACACAAACGGACGAGAATGCATAAAACATACCATACCTACTATCCACACCAACCAACGAGAAAGCATAAAACACACCATATTTACTATCCACACCAACGGACGAGAATGCATAAAACATACAAACTATACTATCCACACCAACAAACGAGAAAGTATAAAACACACCATATTTACTATCCACACCAACGGACGAGAATACATAAAACATACACACTATACTATCCTCACAAATGAATGCGAACGCAAACACACAAACACACACACACACACACACACACACACACACACACACACACACTTCAGTAAAGAAGTGAGTGTTTATAGTCACACTACTTCACATTCACACAAATTGGCAAATTGAATAGTGTCTCTTTTCTAGAGATCTGGTTGGCCCCGAGAAGGGCTGTATTTTGAACTTCAGATGCACCTGGTTAATGACGACATCTCCCAGGGCGGGCACCACACACACATCGCCGGCTCCAGTCCTGTTCCCAATTAATGCATATGGTTCCGAGCGCAGACGGGGCTTGAGTGGCCTCATCATCCCAGTTTTCACTTTGAGGGATAGTGAAGACTTGTTCCCTCTGTCTTCTCCTATGCCAGACCCGGGGATGATGAGGTCTCTGTGGCTCCCACTCTTGCCGCTGTCTCTCCAATTCCTCCCATGCTTCCTGTTCCCAGTTTTCTGTCTGGAGGACAGCGACTCCTGGTAGAGGTTGTGGCTGACGTTGTTGTTGTGGCTTTGGCTGTGGTTGAGGAGGCGGCACTGGTTGTGCAGGTGTCCTTACCTCAGCTTTCACCTCACACACAAGACTCATGATGAGGTGATGCAGGATTCCTCTTTTCTTTTCTTTCTCCTCTTCTTTCTTCTTTTTTCCTCCTCTTCTTTCAAACTTGCTTCTTCTGCAACAGCCTCCATAGCCAGCTTGTCCGGGAGACGTCTGGCATACTCCAGGTGCATTTGAAGTTCTAAAAGCTTAGCAATTCTGCTGCTCATTTTCAGAGCTGACGAGTCAACCATGGGTAGCCAGACTGACGATTGCGTCGATTTATATACTTGAAGCACGGACGTGAAGGCAAACATACCTAACACCAAAACTTACCAGCACATCGAACGCGCGGACCTAAAAGAAACACGTTGACTTTTTTACTTACAAACACAGACATGCACGACTCGACAAGACAGAGAAAACGAAGGGTGAATTTTTTTTTACTGATAAAAGAAATGAAGTGCTTATAGACACACTTCTATTTTTTTAAGCGTACAAACACACAAATTTCTTTTGGAAATTGAATTAGTATGTCTTTTCGAGAGTATTGGGGTAGCCCTAAAAAGGGCTGTTTTTTGTTGACTTTTTTTTACTAAGATTGCGTCTCCGTCTGGCGGCAGGCTTTCCTATACGATAGGGTCTGCTTCTGCGAAAAGAGAAGGAGAACTCTTTGGTGTCAACATGGCAGTCGACCAAACCTCTGTCTGGTTCTTGCTGCTGCTGCTGCTGCTGTTCTTGTTGCTGTTCTCTCTGCTTCTGAAGTCTGTACTTCTCTGTCCATTCTTCTTGTTCTTTTTTTATTTCCTCTCTGAAGACCTCTTCTCTCAGGTCTTGGGCTATTGCTAACAACCTGACATTCTCTATCTCTTCAGGCTTCGGTATCAGGTTTAGCCTGACACGATGTAAATTGACGTAAGCTTCGTTCAGCTTGGCTAGTCTGGAAGGCATCTTCATAGGTTGACGAGTCAACAGTGGATGGCATGACTGCAGACCAACCCGCTTTATATGGTTCAAACGCGGACGCGATAGAAAACATCCTTGTTTGGTTATGTAGAGTTGGAAAGTTATGATAGCGAATGTCATGGTGAGTGATAGAGATAAAGTCAAAGAGCATATATTCAGTCTTTTTTTGGAAACAAATGACACACACATTTTTTTTCAAAAACACAACATTTTTTATTTAACTAACAACTAACAATTAACAATAACATCAAACAAATTATTTTCGACAAGGCTGACAACGTTGTGAAATCATATAAGATTTCCACTGATGGAAGTCATGAGGCCACTGATGTACACTACGTTTCCTAGCTAAAGACAAAAGATAGCCATAATGGTCACAAAACCATCGATCTACTTTCTCATCGTTTCTAGAAGAGTTACGATCAAAATAAGTCACTAAATGTTCTAAAGGATATCCAAGACTGCGATGATGAAGAAAATACTCACAATATTGTCAACACACCATGGAATCTGTGCCTTGTAATTTCACATTGTTGTATCGTGTCGTCTGGGCATTTCTTCTCATAAAGTCAATGATGTCGTCTTCCAAATCCATAAGAATCAAAATATTTCACACAATCCTCTTGAGGGAAGTAGACAGCAACCCAGTGAGATCCTGGGAGATGACTTTAATCCGTGTTGATGACATAAGCTTGATGGTCTTGAGGTTTGCGATGAGGTAGTTCATCTTTAGCGCACACGACAGGATTCCAAGAAGCAGTATACGAACTATTGTTCAAAAGGTAATAAAGTTCCCAGGTATCCATTTTTTTATTGTGTTGTTTTTTTTTTTCACAGGTAATGATAAGTCATCAATTCAATTCTGACTTTTGTTTGAAACGCTCTGTCAAGTAACCGTTTCTTCGCCTTGTCTCCGCACTCTGGGCTAAGAGAGATTCGATGCGACAGATCTCTAGAGTAGACAATGGTGGGCAGGAATGATCACGCAAGCCTTTATACTACTCATGCAAAACTGCTTCTTCCGAGATAAGACTCCAAGCGCCGTCCAGATACTCGTCCAATTTTTCTTCTTGACTCATCATCATACATTTATCGTGTTGAACTTGACTGGGATGATCGTTTTGACATCCATAACAATATTTCTTATTCATTTCCGTAATTTTATTCGTCAGGTTTTTGGCAAAACACGACACTAAATGTCGTTCTTGTTCTGGCCATCTGGACTTGACTACTACCTCGTCCTCTTTGTCTTGGTCTTGGGGTTCTGCTTTCACGCTATCCTCCCATTCCATTTCCAAAGATTCTCTACCGTTCAGTCAGGGATAGGAGTCTTCCATTGTTTCTCATAGTCTAGAATGACTTCTCTCAAACTGTTGATTTCTATGGTATTATCGAATTCGGCATACAAGATGACGTTGACCGTCTCGGTGAGAGCTTCTGCAAACTGAAGGTCCACACGCAGTTGACCAGATTTTATAGGGTGGAAGTGGCCCTCGTCGCTGCATTGGTCTGGAATGAAATCAAAGGCCCACAAAGTGCAACCTCCTACATAATCTTCGTACGAAATACCGTGACTGGTGTTGGTTCCTATTTGTCCGGTAGCTTCGTACAGGGACAAGTACGATCTCAAGTAATTCTTCTGGGTAAAGTTAGGTTCGAAGGGTCTGGTACACAAAGTCTTGCCATCGCGACTGACTTCGATCTTGGACACTCTGTAGTGCTTAAACTGGAAAGGATTTTGATCGTGGGCTCCGTTGAGGGCTGCATTACTGACGATGCCAACGATTAAACGTTTGGGTAACTGTCCTTGGAACAGATGATCTTCGATCTTGGATCGGAGTGCAGCAGCAATGGTGAACGTTTTCACTTCTACATGTCGTATCGGATACTTGGCGGTCGATCTGCTCAATGTTTAACTGATGTCGTTTCCCGCTTTAGGTAACACTTCTACGCGACGCACATAAAGTCTGGCTTCTTGGATGATGGTTTTGTACTCGTTGGCATGAGCCATCAAATGGAAAGCGACACTGCTGCGATTGAGTCTCAGGCGAATATCCACTCCGTTCAGCAAATACTAGTCTTGCAACCACATGTCCAAATGCAAGCGATCCATCAGTTCTAAACTACAACTTTGAAGGATTTTCCTTCCACGGTTGTTAAAACCCACATGGTGAGGATTGTCATTGGCTGTCAGGGCTGTGTCGGTAAACGTGTCTTCACCTGATGTGTCGGGTTTCCATACCACACAAGCATCCGGATGAGTGTTCTTGGCCTCTTTTCCGCACGTCAAGAGATTTTCTAGGTACGTTCGGTAAGGGTAAGTATCCATACTGCTGCTAACCAGTTTGTTATTCAAGTACAAATCCACTTCGCTGAACAAGGAATGCATGAAATTGTTGACGGGAGCTACTCTGGCATCGGCTCCACGATTGGTGTTGTCGGATTTGATCACTTTCACTTTCAGATACAAGTAACTGCTATTCAGATCGATGTAATCTTCGGGTTGTCCTTTGGTTTCAAACTCGATGGGAGCTGAATCCGTCAAAGAGGAGAGTGGATGAAATTCGACCCATTGGGATTCTTGCATCGTCATCATGGTGGGTGGCATGGCAAACAGATCTAGTTCCGACTTGGAACAAGCACAAGACTCTCGGTGCATCATTTTCTTTTTTTAATAATCAAAAACGTCTAACTCTCGGACAGTTTTTCTTTTCTTAGTCTTTCTAGCTCTAGGGGCGTGAAGTTCTCTGAAGGGGTGTTTTCGTCGTCTTTTTCTGCCTTGTCTTTGATGTGGAGTCAGGGAAGCAGGAATGTCTGACTTGGCATCGCCCAGGACATTTATAGGAGTTTCTCGCCAGCCCAAAATGTCTTTACCCGTTTGAAGCAAGACATTTTTGCCTGCTCTCAAGAAAGCTTCTTTGGGGTTTTGTTTATCAATGATGACATTTTGGAGAAATTCTTTGCCATGCGTCAACGCGGCATCTTTCAAGGCATGCAATCCCCGTGTCACCATCGGTTTCAAAATGGGAGCCACCGAACGAAAGGCTGATTTTAGCATATCTCCTAAACCATGTCCTCGCTGTCGAGCGACTCCTTGGTACACAGGATACTTGACTGACAAAAGGTTAGAGTAATCGTTTTCGAAAATGGAGTTTCACTGTGACTTTCCCTTTGGTGAATGGAATATTTTGTCCCAGATCTCCTTTTATAGTTATGTTGACAGTGTCGAAATACGACTTACTGACGGATAAATAGTGAGGATGTACAAATTCGCAGTGAACATGATAGGTGTTTCCACCTTCCTCGTCAGCGTTCGTGGCAGAATCCACTTTGAAAGGAATGACACGCAGTAAGGTACGGAGGTGTGTCCCACCACGTTGTACTCCATCACATCGGAATACACAAACATCAAATTCAGTCCTTGATTCATTTCTACAGGGAATCAAAAATATTTCGCAACATCCACGTTACCGGTCACGGCTGGTATTTCGCTTCTAATCCTGATCATCTTGGGATCTCCATCCAAAATGTCATACAATTCAGGACAAAATATAATGGCCAATACTTTGCCCTCTGAAAATTTGATCAGTAGGCGACGAGCTATTTTGTGGTACTCGATCATGACACTTCTTCTGGCTTTCTCCAAACTTTTACCAAACATGAAATTGAACCTGTTGGCAATGGCATTCACCAAATGTTGACCACTAAAATAATAGCCTGGGGAAATTTTCAACAGATAAGTGGAGCGATTAGTTTTGGGGTTTTGTGTTTTCATAAAGTCAGCCATAATGGCGCGTTCATCCATGGCTTGTTGCACTTGCGGGTCATGAACTTCCACTGTAAAAGTGTTTTGATTTTCGACGATGTTTTTTATTTGAGTAGGATGAATCATTTCCACCAAAGCCACTTCCCAATGGGCTTCGTGATCCAATTAGATGGCTTGAGGTAATCTGGCCGAGAAACAGCACAAAGTGTTATTGGGAAACACCTCCATGGAACTATCACTGGGTAACGTTAAGTAAAATTGGTTGTTCATAATCCAGAGTTCTAGTGTCCGAGGAGTCACTGGAAGTCAGAGGAGTGTCTAAAAGAGGACGGTTAGAGTGACTCTTGGAAGGGGGACTAACGTTGGATACAAGACTCCCGTTGTTGTTTCCGTTAGAGGAATATTTCAGAGACGGATTGGGAAGAAGGTAACCGATGCAACTGCTAAGTAAAATAGTCCACAATTGTTTGTCTCTTTGTTGCAAACTCAAATTAGCAAAGGCAGCACCGATGACACAATACACCACAAAGATTTGGCAGAAAAGACGATTTGCGTTTTAGGCACACGTTCTCCACACCATACCCACAAGGGTTGCTTTTGTAGATCTTGCAGAGAAGAACTGGGCGACGGAGTGGTCACTGCAGTAGCTGAGGTTGTGTTGAAGGGCATGATGGTCACTTCTTTCTATAGTCCATGATTTGTGAAGCGTCGACCCAAGAGTCAATTCTGGAAGGATATCCTTTCCAACGTACTTTGACTTCTTTGACACTTTTTTACCCTCTTTACGAGTTCTTTGATCGAGAATGCTTTCGATCTCGTACAATTCGTCTCCTTTTTGGACACACGTTGTAATTCGGGCAAGTAAAACGTTCCTTTTACCACTTCTCCGTTCATGTCTTCTAATTTATAGACGGGAGGATGACGGCCACGCACACGTTATGTGACACGAAACAATTCGGTGGTCCAATTGGGTAAGAAACCTTTGTCGAAAGTGCGTTTGGTTTTGCCAATGCGCACCCAATCTCCTGATGCCAACACTTCACTTTTCTTGGGGACAGTCACTGTTGGGGACGTACCAAACAGACGCTAGAAGACGGACACTTCGTTGCCGGGAGTCACTTCTTGTGGGGCACGTCCGATGCTCCGATGGTAAGATTGGTTGTACGATTGAACGAGGTGTGGCAAGACGTCGATGTACTTGAGAGTGTGTTGATGCGTAAAATATTTCCACACGCGTTCTTTCAAGGTGCGTTGAAAACGTTCCACGATGCTGGCTTTGGTTTCGGGATTCTCGGTGGTGAAGAAATGTATGTCAGGTTTCATCAATTCTTTTTGAAAAGCTTGGTTCAGAAATTCGGTGCCTTTGTCGGTTTGCCATCGAAGAGGGTGATGACCACTTTGTTTCAACACCAGTTTGAGAGCTCGCACTAACTCACTGCTCGATTTGGAAGTCAATGGTACGACCCAAGCAAATTTGGAAAAGACGTCAATGCCACAAACGAATATTTGTAACCACGATTGTAGGTGGCCAAATGAGAGACATCGGCTAAATCAGCTTGCCATTGATGATCGATACCCTCCACCTGGGTGCGACTTCTGGAAAGTTTTCGTCGAATGGGTTTGTGTAAGGTGTGCTTGGCTTGTTCTTGTAACCAGCGTTGCACTTGAGGTAAACGAACACTTTTCAATCGAGTTTTGGCACCACGATACAATTTCTGAACTCCACCGTAACCTGCAGGATGGGATAGATCGTAGTAAATGCTGGCTAACACCTTCTCCATTTTTTTTAATAAGTGATCCACTCTTCACTGATGCTACTCTGAATGGGACGAGGGGGTGGTATAGAAACTGTTTTACGTGTCCGATGTGCCACGGGTGTAGAAGTTGAAGGTAGTGGTGCTGGTACTGGTGCTGGTGCTGGTGCTGGTGGCAATGAGATGGCTTTGGTCTTCTTTTCTTTATTCCCTTCTGGTATCCCTTCTTTCTTTTTCACCTCTGTCGAAGGAGGAGTGTACATCATCTTTTTAACCCAAGCTTTAAGTTCTTCTCGTTGGGGTGTAGGGGAAGGGGTCAACAAGGTCGCTGCAATCTTACTAGGGATGGGAGCTGCTGACGGTGTTTGAAAGACTTCTCGTGCCTCTTCTTCCTCAGGCATCCATGGGGCTACCTCTGTCTTGACCGCTGGGGGGGGATGGACTTATCATCAGAGTATAAAAATCTTTCAGAGTGGGTAGAGCTGTTTCGTCTAAAGCTTTCTGGTGTGCACTTCTTGGAGGGGGCATCTTTGGGCGTGCAGCAGCACAAAAACACTGATCCGTATTGTTTTCCTCAGGTCCTTTTTTATACTGGAATGCGTCGCCACTGATTGTCTTTATGTCGTATCAACTTGATGACATGCAACGCACGTCTTGGAGGAGTTCGCAACGGACTAAATCGGGACAGTTTTTGCTTGGACAAATCCAGTATACTCTGTAACACACCAGTTCTCTCTTGGACTTTGATTTGGGGGGCAGGTACTTTGTGAGCAGCGGCCACTGCCGCTAAAGAGGAAGAGGGTGTCACCGCTGGAGGAGAAGTTTTTGGAGACGCTGTCTTGCGGGTAGAAGCTGTTTTCTGTGGACTTTTCTTTTTCTTTTTCTGAGGCTGTGACCTGGTCTTGACACCGTTGCTCTTTTTCTTTTTCTTCTGGGTACGTTTGGGCGTGGCTTTTTTCTTGGGGACGACTTTGGGAGCATTAGGATCCCATTTTAAGAGGGAACGAATGATGACACCTCCTAAAGATCCACTTCCTCCAGGTTTCAAAATGATTTGCTTTTTGGTTTGAGTGTCGATGCGAGGATCGGCTAGTTGCGTCAAGGCGCCTTTGTTTCTCTCAAAAAAACGTTTGGTTTGATGTGGAATCTGAATGATGCCTTGCAGTAATTGACGTGATGTCACCGTAAACCATCGTAAGACTTCTTTGAGACTAGCTTCTAAGACACGAGCACGTATTTGTGGATTTTTTTCGCGACTGATACCGAACAAGGCACGAATCAATTTGACGGGAAGATTTGCCTGAAGGGACGTCATGTTGACGTTGTGTGAGAGAGACCCTAAGTGACCGAGGTTTTTATTTTATTTATTTTTTTTTTATTTTTTTTTGGCCGATTGTGGTTGTGGTTAAGTCGACGAAGGAGACATGTACACGACAGGCCCTACGTCTTGACACCAGTGTTGAAACAGATGGGTACGAAATCGCAAATAATCGGGGGTAGTGGGTTTCAAATCCACGAGTAAATAAGCGTGTGGGGTTTGAGTGGTATCGTCGTACGCATTTGTCAGCCAAGGCGTTCCTAACTGTTTGGCTAAGACTTGCACTTGCGATTTATCTCTAGGGCTTTTAAACAACACCACAGAATGAGCATTCAGACTGATCGTGCGATGGGCTTTACTTTGTTGAAACAAATTTTGGGTGATGTAAATGACACTGGCATTACGATGATGCCCTTTACGCGTAAACCAGAGTTTAATTTCTTCTTCGTCTTCTCCTAACATGTCGTCAAAAATAACCAAATGGGTTTGACTAGGGTCAGACACGATCCCGTCGTCTTCGCCAGGAATGCCTTCCACAAAGACAATGGAATCGCCTTGACTTCTCGCAGAGGGCTGTATGCCGATTGCCACTCTTTGTAACACCACAAGATTCGTTGAGGTGGACGATCGATCAAATGATGTTTATGTTCAATCAAACTTTTGACAAATTTGGTTTTGCCGGAACCGCTAGGCCCGGCAATGAGCATGTTAAAGGGATGGCGAAGATACAAGGCCTCCCAACTAGTCTGATCTAAGTGTTCGTCAATGACTTTCACAGTGGAGGAAGAGGGAGCAGAGACAGTATAGGTAGCCATAGTAGTGTAAGAAATGTCACTTTTGACACGAAGACAGACAAGACAAGAGCTTTTATACTTTTTTCAGGACACGTTTATTGTCATCTTTAATTGTGAACAACACGAAAGACAAAAATGCATAAAAGCCAGATGGTTAAGTACATGACTAAAAGACACATCAAAACGTACATAGTGAAATATAAACAAGTCTCTGTACAACATTTGTGGTGATCAAGAGGTGAAATCGTAGGGGTAGTGTGTAATGTTCTTAGAGTCTCTACACTCCTTGGCACAGTCACACAAGAGTCTTCCCGGAATGGCCTTTCGTGGATGTCGATAACGGTCCTGTCCTGAAGAGAGTGGTTTTCCTCGGTCACGACCTCTTCTTCTTCTTCTTCTGGCACTGTCATTCACACTGGTTTAAAAGTTACTTTTCTCACTGAACGTTTTAATTTTTTAGGATTACAAATCTTGGGCATAGTGTGCTACTACTTTTGTCCAAGCCTCAAAACCCCAACTTTTCCAGTCACGTACATCTTTCCACTGAGGGTGTAAGTCACAAGCTACACACACGTCGTCGTACACATCTTCAGTGCCCAAATGTTGACGAATCTTGTTTTCCCGTAGAGGTTGAGAAGTATCAAGATGAAAGCGCAAAGCTTTGAGTCTCTCGTGTACATTTAAAGGGACCACTTTCATGCTTTTTGGAGTGGTATGTACTGTTCGTAAAGAGTCTACAAGGGATCGGCTGGTAAACGAAATCCCAGAAAGCAAGTCACTAAGACACACACTACACGTCGAACCCAATTCAATGGACACAGTTCTCGTAATAGGTGTTGGTAATCCTCCACCGTTTGAATACTGTCATTGATTTCTTTCCACGGAATCTGTTGTATCACGAATGATAAAGGTCGTGGCATGGTAGTCCGTTTTATACCCTTTTTGGTGTAAGGTAATAAGTGTACTTTTTAAACAGCCTCGATTTTATTTTAGTACCGTACCAAAAACGTTTAGTCACTAACTCACACACCACACGTCGCACAGAAGTTTCCTCTTGAACTAGAAAGAATTGTTCTTGCAAAGATTTGTTGTAATCCTCTAACTCGTCCGTTGGAATTCGGTGTATTAGATTCACCTTGTACGTTGAATGAGTGGCATCCAAAAATTTATGAATTTCACGCGATTCATCAATGTATGACCACTGGAACACTTTCAAAAGAATCAGTCCTCTTATTGCATTTAGGTTCCAGTGGTTCAAACATCGGTGACGTAATGGATGCAATGGTTTTTTGCGTTTCACTTGTATTTTGACGAACTCGCGATAAATACGTTCTCTCAACCCCACAGGCAAACCACGAATGTTCTCTTGTAAAGTATCCATGTCAGTCAAACACTTCTCCTAGAGCGAAAGTAACGGACAAAGTGAGTAATTTCTGGCCGCTGACATTCCAGGAAACGGTCAAGAATGTCATTAAAATCTTGTAAGGTAAATGGTCTAAAGCGGATTATTAGGAAGAACGCACCCTTGATCCAGAGAAATCTGACTTGTTTGTTCACTTTTGTCAATTTCCTCTTGTGAATTTCTAGACACAAAAGTTCTACAGTCACTAATTGAGATTTGGCTCTGGCAAGTCCCTGCCAAATGTCCTTGTAGATCTTCTATTGCAATCGTTTGGTAATGTTTGAAGATTATTTTTCCAGTGGGGTTTAAATACCTGTCTAGGGGTTGTCCAATGTTTGACTCCTAGCCAAGGAGCTGGTTTCTTACACGACATATGCCCACTTCAATGACGAGGTCCCACTAAAGGTAGGTAGTGACAATCTGGAGACCATCGAGCATGTTCCAGGTAAGCGCAATCTTTCTTCTCCCACTCGTGAAGTGACACACCGCAACTGAAGTACTTGACTTTATCCCCTTCGCCCATGTAGATAAATCCAGCTCTAGCTAATTCTTCGGGGGTAGGTCCTCCCAGATATTTTGGCCATTTTCCTCGGAAGGTTTGGAATCGACTTTCATAGTCGCAGTATTCAGGCAAACGCACAGGGAACGAATATTCATCTTTCACAGGTTCATTTTGCTGAGGGTACGTTGAAATATGCAGAAGTGTGCTCAGTTTTACATGACATCCGTAGGGTGGTAGCCGCATGGTTTCGAAATGATGACATCCACCATGAAAACCAGTAAAGTGAAAAAGGAGTACGATAACGAGTGGCATCGCTTTCGCATCCGTCAGGTTTGACACACACAGCATCACTTTCCATCGTAGGTATGGTAGTAGTAGTTCTAGCAAAGTTCCCATGATGTGGTACTGAATCGCTAAGGTCATAGCGTACTGCATCCCTGCCATCGCAAGGCACAGCATCGCACTCGAGTTTCCTCTTGCTGTTTGAAAAGACTCAGCTTTCTCGCTTGGCAATGGTAGTCACAATGAACTATCGGTCTTGAACGTTGTCCTTTTTTATATGCTGGCCAATATCGTCGTGACCGTACGGTAAAGTGAAGAGGTTGGGAAGCTGAACTCGCTTCTGGTACATAATTTGATAGACTTTTTCCAAGGGTCGGATAACGATTTGATGTGTGGGTAAACGTACAATCTTGTACGGTTCGTGGGTGGTCACTTTAAAATTTCCATCCTGTCCAGACTGCAAGGCTTCCTTCAAGACGCCAAAGTTCACCAGTCGACTGGTGCGATAACTGAGAGTCAATCCTTTCACTTTACACTCCGTGTGTACTTATCCTTGAGGGTCACGGTATTCGTAGCCGTAATTTTTGGGACCGCCACTTGCAAAACTTAGAATCTTGTCGTCGGGATGCTCGTCCGTCCAGGCTCCTAAACGGTCTCCTTCGATGACAGGGTGAGCTTGACCCAGGCGATCGATGTAGATGCAACTGTCCGTGTCAAAATACAACACACGATCTCCTAACAGTTCTAAAACTTTGTACAGTTTTAAGCGAGCATGGGCTGTAACGTAAGCCGCAATGATGACATTTCCAAATTCGTCGGCTTCTACAAAGTCCAGTTCTTCTTCGTAATTGACTAAGATCAAGTCCTCACACATGTTTCATGTATTTGGTTTTGTCGTGAATCATCTGGAAGTAGCGAGAAGGTTCTGTCAAATACTCCGTCTTGGGTAAACACGGTCGTTGTGCCATTTTGCCCGACAAGCAATTTAACATCGCTTTGGCAAACGATCGCCATCCATCGTTTATCTTGATGTAGTCTAAAGTGATGCCTTCCTGCTCCAAGTATTTCTCTTTGAATTTCTTTTGGTCTTCGGGAGTGTGGCAGCAGGAAGGATAGCCACTGGCTTCTTGTTTCAGTTTCAAAAAGGCATTCACGTAGTCTGCAAAAATGCCTTTTTGAGTCTCGTCGCCTTTGTGGTATTTTTCTGTCTTGGGAAAGTGGCAAATTTCGTACACTTCTAACAGTTGGTATCCCAGGTCCAGAGCTTTAAACAAGTCCACGCTGACCCAAGTTCCCGTCGAGGATCGTTCTTCCTGGGTGTGCTGACAAGGTCGGTCTTGGTTGCACGTTTCGGCACAAGTACGGCACAAGGGAAACATCAGTTTTCCTTGGCAATGGTGAGGTAAAACTGGATGGTGCAAGTACGTGGGAGGCAAAACTTTGCGCTTGATCAATCCTTCGTGTTGGCGAATGTTGTCCAGGTCAATGTGTTCCGTCAGCAACTGCGGGTGCCCTGCGGGAAAGTGACAATATTTGTACACTTATGAATACCGAGGACACACCTCCAAGTATTTGATTTCTTCTCCTTTCTCTTCGTCGGCTTGGTACAGCAAACAGGTGGCGTTCCTCCGTCCTCCGTACAAACTCGGGATCGGTTTTCAAACGGCGATCGTACTCGTGTTCCCACATTTCTACCAATTGGTATCCTTACTCTTCTAACTTCAAGCATCGCTGACAAGTGGTCTGGTACAAGTTTTCCATGGTCCGTTGTAAAAACTGATTTGTCGTCTTACGTTCAGAGTAGCAGATGGGACATCCGTGAAATAAGCACCCGTTAAACTCGTACACGATCTTGGGGTTTTCTAAGTACCAGCCATCCACCGAATACTTTCCGATGGTTTTTTTGCTTCCTCCGTTGGGAGCATGTTGGATCCATTTGTCTTCCTTGTCGCACAAGTAATGTAACCAGCGTAGGGCTCTGACCGAGTATTGACGTTTGACAAAATTGGTCGTTTGAGGACTGATGACAGCTAGGGTGTTTTCGGGCATGAATCGTTGACGGTACACTAAGGAACACGCTTTGGCAATGGTACAGGCTTCTTTCAAAGGATCGATGCCTCCGTGCTCCATGAACAGTTTTCGAAATTTGCCACAGCAACGCTGTAAAATGTCCACGTCGGAACGACAATATGTTAACATTTCTTCCTGAAAGTCGAAGAGTTCCGAGGCGTGAGTCTGGTACCAAGCGTAGAAAGCTTCTCGTTGTTCGGTGCGCATGTAGTCGGGGTCGTAGTAGTGAGCCTCAGGCAAATGGGGTAGAACGGCGTGTTGATTGGTTTCGGTATTGAAAAAGTGTGGAAAATAGCCTTTGGCTATTTCTGTCATTCCAAATGTTTTAGGCATGCGACTCAAAGGCATGGCCAAGTACCTCATTGAATCTTTAAACTGCACTTGGCCCACTTGCATGGAAATGATTTTGGCTCCGTTCAAAGTCACTTTAGGACGTTCGGTACTTTGTTCCGTATAGTATCTGAGGCGAAATTGCCCATCGTATCCCGAGAAATTGTGAGCCATCACTGTGGCATAGCTATGACAATCTCCGTAACGTTCGATGTCTTCTTGGCTCCACGTCTCGTCGATAGGGTCTAAGATCCATTGGGCAAAATCGGCCAGCGTGTTCGGTCCACGAAAGATTTTTTTCACGTCCTCCAGGAATCTTGCTGCAGTGAGAGCAATGACTACAGATTGGCTCTTGGATGCACTTCTCGCACGCTCGGTGAGCCACACAGAACTTAGGAATGTGAATGCCAGTCTCTTGCATGCATTCGAAATCGAAAAAGATGAAATGGGCTTTCTTCTGGTTATCTTAATCTTCTTCGTGTTTGGAATGGTATTTTTGAATGTAGCATTGGTGTTCCAAGTCCACGATTTGGCGACAAATCTGACATCGTTTCTTTCCTGAACATACGTGTGCCGTGGCACTGTTGGTACGTATGGCTTGTCCACAATTAGGACACAATCTCAGGAGCTGACAAGCACTTTTCTGCTGTGAACCTTGCGTCTTTATATGTTGTTGGTAACAGGTTAAACTGACAAACGTGCGCTGACAAGCAGAGCAATGCACTCGTTCTTGTCCTTGGTCCAAACAGGACTTAGAGGCTAAACACCCCTCACATTTCGATCCGCAATGCTTGTGTTGCTCTCGATTGTTATAGCCATAGTCACATTTCTCATAGTAATAACCGTATCCCTGGAAACCGGTGATACTGGTAATGGCATCAAAATGTTCATCGTGATCATAAACGTGAATGTATTTTCCGTCTTTGAAATTTTTGCCTCGAAACAACAGAGGTCCGCGCACTTCTTGAGGGTGCACGTTCAAGGTGTAACGTGGAGCCAAGACGTCTTGCAACTTTTGCATTTCAGGAATGCCACAGGGTGTGTCTTTGGAAAGACCAGCTTGCTGTAACAGGAGTTCTGCTTCTCCTCGTTGTTTGGCTCGGCTAGATTTTTGAATAGTTTGCCAGGTTCTTTTCCATTCTGCCGTGTCGTTCTTGTCGGCATACGTTCGTCCCACCACGATGGCACGGGCTAAACACATCTTGTCTTGAGAGTTGTTAATTCGGACGAGGCTCTTTTTGGTACTGCGAAGGTCGTCCACCAAGAACACCTTTTTGCGTCCGGTCCCTTGGGGAAGAGAAACGTGGGTCATGAACAGTGTCGCTTTTACATCGGTAATGTGAAACTTGTCGTTGGATTGCTGCACGTGTTGAATCTTGTCGATGACTTTGGAAAGCATCAGTTCTGCTGGACTGCTAAACTCGATCCAAACGGGCACTTTAAACTGTCGTAATGAATGGAATGTCTCAAGCGATCGTCTTCTTTGGCTTGACATTGTTGTTTTAGTGTGGTTAACAAGAATCCCACACATCGGTGATGAACCCTTCTGCTTTCTTCAGCGGTACGTCGGACTTGAAATCTTTAAACTTCACCGCGTACGTGTAGGCTGTGGTTCTAAATTTTCTAGAGGAGAGTTTTTCCGTCTCTCGAATGTGGTAATACTTTTGAGGGTTTACTGGTGGTGATGGTAGACTCTGATTGGGTGTAAACTCTCTTGGCCTACATTCTGGCTCACTCATCTCATCTTCAAAATCGCTGGCATGAATTTGAGCCAAGACTTCAGCTACTGTGCGAGGCGATAAATCACGTTTCTGCCTCTTACTTTCTTCTCTTTTCTTTACGAAATGATGCGATCGTTTCATCTTGACTGCAAAAAGTCAAATGACTACATTTGAAACGCCATGGACCCCTATATATCCATGTCAGGCTTAGTGTATATATAAAGAGCTGGTGCCTTCCCTCTCTGTATTCACCGCTCCGGTGGCCTAGTGGTTAGAGCGTCCGCCTCGGATGCGGGAGGTCGCGGGTTCGAACCCCGGCCGAGTCATACCAAAGACTTTAAAAAATGGTATTAACAGCTGCCTCGCTTGACGTTCAGCATTATGAGGTTAGTGTTAGGATTGGTCGGCCTGGTGTCAGGATAATGTGACTGGGTGGGACATCATGCTACATGTCTGCGGCATGATTCCCCAGTGCTAGACATCACTATAAACTCACACTGCAGACATCGTAGCGATATGACTGAAGAATTGTTAAAGCTACGTTAAAAAAACTAAGTCACACACACACACACACACACACCCTCTCTGTATTCATTTCACTCTCAAGCCGATCAGCACGATGGAAGAACCCACACAAATCGAACTTCCGATTAGAGCTTTGCGAGGTGTCATACGAAAGTTTTCTTCAGACAAGCCGACGGACTACTCTCCCTCCTTTTGAGATAAAAGTCAAGATACTTGCTATATCTGTCAGAAGAAAGGGCATTGGGCTACAGAATGTCCAGACCGTCAAAAAAGGACGACCAGTATCAAAAGAGACAAATGTCAGGATACCTGTTATCATTGTCAATAGAAAGGACATTTGACTTCACTGTTCTCCTTCTCTCCTAGACCTTGTTTCTTCTCTACTGCTTCTTCCTGTCGTTTCCTTCGTGCCTCTTCTTCTCGCTGTTGCTGTTCAAGGAGAAATGCTTGTTCTGCCTCTTTCTGCTGCTGTAAAAATTTCTCCAATTCTTCTTTCTGTCTGTTTAAAATCATCGACGTATGGTAAAGAAGGAGAAGGTGGCGAAGGTACTGGTACTGGAACAAATTCTTGCGAAGAGAGAAAATCTACTAAATCCCAGTTGAAATCGGTCTCTTCTGGAAGTAGCGCTGTGTTAACTTTGGTAGCCACTGCTATGCCATCGCTTTTCGTCTCCTAAGCCGGTGCACCCCAATTCATCGTCTTCTTAGTTTCAGTCATGTTTCACAAAACAATGTCGCAGCGATTCACTGCGGACAGACGCTAGCGCACCTATGTAGGAAATGTGACGTCACAGGTAGCTCTCTTCGGATTGGAAGATAGCCTCCGCGAAGTGACTGAATTTTGTAACGCATGTTGGGATTGGTGAACAATCTGAACCCGTTTCGATCCGCTCTTCCACTATAAATAAACGCGGTTCACTTCATTCCCTTCACCTGTTCTCGTCACAAAGATGTGGACAAACGTTGAATCCACTACTTTCGTATCGTCGTTGTTTTTCCGTACGGACTTACTCATGTACGTGAGATCATCATGGAGAATCATTAGGATCACCGAGACAAGCGTTTGGAAAAGAAGGACTTATGTGGAAAGACAAGGCTGTCTGAAGCGAGTTCTGATTTATGGACCAGAGGTTAGACAAAGTTTGAGAAAGAGAAGAAGACCCATGCGATGCCCTCTATGTTAACGAAATGGTGTTAACATAAAAACAACGGCCCTTTTCAGTGCCACTTTCATATGCCTCGAAAAGATATTTATTCTCACTTTGCCTATCTATGTGTGTTATCTATATGTTTATCTATGTCTCTGTCTCTCTATTGTATTTGTCCCTCCCTAGAGTGGTAGCTGCGCGTATTCAGGTCAGCCCCTTGCTACATTGTTGCAAGTTTCCAGTACCGTGACGTCATGCCACCTGTTCCATTCATATTGTCCCTATACAAAATTCCCATTGTCCGTAGAGTGTCCTAGGGTCATTTTTTGTCAGTAAAAATCTTGTCCGTATAGTACAAAACAGGGTCCCGTAATGCTAATTCCCATTGTCCGTAAAGTATCCCCATATACTATTGCTATAACTGATGCATATTGTGGCCTCATTGGAGAAGTAAATATCTTCTGAAGAGGCAAAATTCTGATGATTTCACTTTCTAAACATGTGAACATCACAGAAAGGTATTTAATACACTGGAATTTGTACATGTTACACTACAAGTGGTCAATTAATCTATAAGAAACAACATTTATTGTTTCTTGATTAATTTGATTTATTCAGGATTTATGTGCAGCTATTTATAAACCGTCCAGTTCTGGCTTAGAGGTCAGGTTCTGTACGCATTGTTAAAACTGCTATAATGGTTTTTATCTGCTCTCAAACGCTTCTTAAGTGTCGGACTGTTAAAACTGAGCAGTACACAGTATAGTATATGATAAAACATATACACAGATGCACACGCAAACAGATGGATATGCAAACCTTTCAAATCCGTGCATGCGTGCGGGACTTGGCTGTGGACAATGATTAAGGCAATTACAGCCGATGATGTCATGTCCATAAGTTTCTTATTATTCAAAGAAAACACAACCGTCCTTTTCAGGTCACACGTATCTATTAGTAATGATATACTATTCGGTTCTTTCCGAATCAAATAAAATGTTCACACCATCATTATCAAATGTTAGTATGTGAAGATCTTATTCACGTAAAACAAAATTAATGAAGACAATGCTTCATTTATATTTGGCAAATTATCTTCAGATAAGAATCGTAATAAATACATAATAACAGTTCATTTTCTTCTTACTTTCACTGACTTTCTCATTCCCGTCACTTTCATGGTTATGTCATTTTGCTTCTGATGACCGCTCCTTCCCCGTATTTTAATTTATCTTGCGGCACCCTGAAGACAGTGATAAAAGGTATCCTTAATTCTGTATTTCTTTTCTCCTGTATTGACTCTTTTTTCGTTGATGTTATAGGCATGCTAGAGCTTAATATAGTTTCCCTTGATAGACACAGCCAATATCTTGACTTTTTGACGAGTGGATGAGTCCGATGCCTTTATTGGAAGTATACTTTCCAATGACTCTTGGTAATTCTCTGACTAGTCAAATCAAAGTTTGAATCAAGTTTAAAAGATCAAACCTTTCCAACGATAAACAGATAGAAGAAGCCAAGAGACAAAGATGACTTTTTCGGTTTCACCCCAGATACTAAGTGAAGTATTAGCACAAGTTCATGGTAGCGATTTTGAAGATGACTTGAGTGATCTTGAGTCAGTATGATATACCTCTACCACAAGACCGACATAGTCAAGATCGACCAAGAAAATAAGTCGTTACCAGTAATGAGACAAACATTAAAAACTTCATAACAAATGTAAAGTGAAAGTACTGACATTGAATTATAGTTCAGTTCAAATGATAAATTTAGACTTCCCGAATATTACACGTTACCTTACGTACACGTCGATCTCCAGTACATAAAATAAAACTGTTTCAATATAAAAGGTTCATTGTGAAATTCAATTGTTGCCCTAGAAATATGATTTTGACACAACAACAGAGTGACTGAACCACTGTGGACTCCAATTTCAAAGAAGTCGAATGTGATTCAGTGCCTTGGGACCAGAGCGATGCCATACCCTGGTACACCTTGGCACAATCGAAAGAGATTCAGAATGCCATTGCTGCCCTATTAACGAAAACGATATAGCAAGACGTTTTTCTGATATACTAGCAAAAGCGATGCCGTTTGCCTATCCTGTGGATGCCATCATGCACTTAAAAACCACTTTGGTTATCACTAGCCAATCGAGATTTACAAATCAAAGAAGAATATATGTTTCTTATGACTTTGCTAGTCTATTGTGACTTTGCAAATCTAATTCCGACATTGAAAAAAAATGGCTAAATATCTGATTGGAATTCCTGCTACCAAAATTTTAGCCAGAGTTGAATGTGTCCACAGTGTTTCAGTTGTAGAGTGAATATCCACCAATGCGAGTATAAACATTCAGCTTTCCCTGAACATACCAGATCATCTCTGTTCAGTCAGTACCTTTTTATAGTGGCTTATAATTATTATCCTCATGGATACATTAGAAAAGAGAATTCGTTGTTTACGCTTGCAGCTAGGAGAATGCATTTAAACAGGCTTTGTAAAGATTCAATTCAAACGCAAAGAACAATTGCATCCTTTAGGACATACAATTAAAAATTGATATATCATTGCTATAAACATGGTGATCGGTTTGAAGCTGTTCAAATGGTTATACATTAACCATCGACTACCCGCCACCAGTAAATGTTTGGATGTCACGATCGCTACTTACAATGTTGCAATCACGCACAGAATTCAACTGAACGAAGTCCAGGACAAGTTTAAAAACTTAAAGAAATAAAGCGAGTTAAAAGAAGTATCACCACAAAGAAGAAACTCCTTAACGACGTGAGACGTGTGTTGACATAATGTCCGAATTTCTTCGATATTTTATACCAGGAGACTTCTTTTGGCAAAACGTGTGACTATTTCAATAAAAATTACATTCTTGTAAGCAGAGAGTTTAGAATAGCAAATCCAGAATCTACCATGGAAATGCGTCAGGACATTCATGGAGAGAGTTTGTGAGGTTTCAAGTGAAATGCAAAGAACAACTGCATCTGAAATATGTTGATGACTGGAATCTGAATGTTATAGCTGATTATTTTGGAAATTTTGAAATGGTCAAACACTGATCAGCTTTGAAGACATTATACGACGTACCATGCCATGACATTTGCCATCAATATTATGCCAAATTCCAGTGGAATGAAGTCAATGGCGGAGCTCAAGATTTATGATTACCAATTATTATATGTTTATTTTTGTTTTCTCCGTTAACTTTACATTGTCAGAATCGTGCGATATTTTTCTATATTGCACAACTTCTTTTTCCACGACACGTGTATCTAAAAATAGTATCCTGTATTAGGAACTACTTTGATTGTAAACAGGGTATGCTCATGTAGCAGACGTTTAGCTTTTGGTTTATTGGATTTGTTTGTGGAGGAATTAAGTTGTTTCGTCCATTTGAAAGTAGAGATGATAATGTAAACGATGTTGACGAGTTTACGGAGTCACAAACAAAACTTTCAAGCAAGCAAACGAGTGAAAGTGGTATTCGTAATGTCCACAACAAGACCGAGAGTACTGAAACTACCGTTCTGATCATTTAAACAGTTATTTAAGAGAAATGTTCGTAACTTTGCGCAAATAGAATGGTTCAGACTATGACTAGTGCTTTCTGGGGTCCATAAAAAGAGCATTAAAAAGCATATTGAGGGTCTAGTGGGTTATCATATATATATATATATATATATATATATATATATATATATATATATATATATATATATATATATATATATATATATATATATATATATATATATATATACCAAAAGAATTACCATTCTATAAGTCAATGAACTACATTCGAGGAAAGAATGCAGCAGAAGGTTTGGTAGTAAAGAACCTCAGAGCCAATAAGCCAAGACTATGAAGAATTCTTTCTTCCACTGGCTAAATGGACTGTCACAAAGCAGCTGCTTTGCAATTTTCCGAGTTAACCTTTTTAATACAATATTTCGGATTTAGGCTAGCATAGAAGACATACAGATCATGTACATAACTGGAGCCACTACAAAGAGCATTCAAGTGACAAGGCATACATATATGTTCTTTAGCTGGTAGTAAGAATGGCAAAAATATACTTTTATTTTTGCATCTTGAATTTCAACAAAATGTACTTAGTTCTGCAAATCTGAATTATATGACCTCTGTCACAGATTCCAAAACTTGATGCACACCGCAAAATTGTTATGAAATTTCAGTTACATTTCTAACTGCAATCACGCTCTCCTTACTGCACTCGAAATAAACGTGTTATTCCTTTGCGTCTTGTTGATAATTTCAATTAAAATAATTTATATTTTCCCACATTATGATTCCAAACAATCAATGATAGAACAGAAACACATGCACCTGATTCAAGGCTGGACCCTCCAATGGAGGTTCCGCTACGCAAATTATATGTACATCGTACGGAATTGACACAGCTAATAAGTCCAGTCTATCATAAGCAGAAAAGCAGAATTGAGTAGAATCGACAGAAAAACAAAATTTATTCATTCCAGACCAGCCGGAAAGGTTTTCGAGCGGCATTCATTCACAGTTTGACTCTCAATTTCAATTTTAAGTATACCAAAACGAGAATGGTGCTTTGAGCATATTAATATTGTTACTGCCTATTGATCAATGTACAGTTGTGCGTTTATTTTGAAAAACAGCATAAATTCAATTACTGTCTTTCATGTATTGTCTTTTTATTATTAAGCCTTAGGAAGAAAAACTAAATGAGTATAAAATTTAAAAGGTTACAGCATTTCTAGAGGAAAATATGAACTCGCTTTGGTTTTCTCGGAATAATACAGTACTCCTAAGGTCGTGCAGTTTTACAATACAAATACAATAACCTACTATTTTTCAAAGGACTGATATCATACTACGAAGCAATTCATTTGAATTTGAACGACGTGTGGTGTGTATGTTTGTTAGTGGGTACTATTTAGATTTTATTAACCATCAAATGTCTTCAGGCAACTTTATTAACAGTACATTCAACGACATGACGACAACAAATGTATAGGTGCACGAAACCCTCAATGTGTTAAACTGTTGTGAATAGTGATGAAAATGAGTTGTGTAACTCCGTATGAAGAAGACGTTTATCGTACTTTATTCAGTCTTCATGCTTAACAAGAAATGTGTATAACGAGTTGTCTGCACCAACAGATTTACGACTAGAAGGACATGCCTGACTCGAAAAGACTCGGATTTTATGCTTGGACACAAGAGATGGCTGAGTATGCCAGAGTCATTGGTGGTGGCAGTGAGTGACCAATCAAACAAATAACTTGACTCAGTGTCATCGGAGAAGAGCTAGGCGCGTACGAGAAATTAGAGCCTGTTGTAGATACAGTGGTAGAAGAACCAAACAGTACTAGCCCACGAGAGTTGCATTGTACATATAGAAAAAATGAAGATCTGTTTAGTGAAGGAAAATACCTATTTTCCCTTAGTTTTCATAAAGACGCTTGACTGAGAAGCAGTGGAATAGAACATGCAACAGATGAAATAATACTACGAACTAAGAAAATGCTACTATACAGATATACAAGAATGAGATTACATCCCGGAGAGGTTATTTCAGATTAAATCCATCGAGACTAGACATTGAATATCACCCAGGTTGATAGAAAATTTTGTAATCTTATCCGTATTCAGCTTTGGCGACTTTAATTTGTGTCTTATTAATGTAGGAAGTGATTTATGCTTTATGTTTCTCGTTATCTAATTTTTTATGTAACCATGCCAACGACATTGTGTGTCAACGATGAAACAAAAGAAATGAAGAAAATGAACATTGTTTGATTCTCACATGTACATATGTTTTAGTTGTGCTGTTTTGGGCTGTGTTAAACTACAATTAAAATTTAAAACAAAATAAACATGTATAAAATCTCTTGTGTGGTTAATCGAATCTTTAATTCTAAACACAACTGTTATGGCTTATCCTCCGTTGTCAAAGTGACTGAAAAAAAGTCAGATCATCGTCACCATCTCTTAAACAGGCTAATTGCTGGACAAAGTGGTTCAGGCAAAACCTACTTTGTGAAATATTTTATCGAACACAAATAAACATTGTTCGATCATCATGATCATCCTCTACAATATATCATGTAGAGTTACAGCGAATGACAATCGGCTTACACGTTACTCCAAGAAATTTTTAGTGAAAAAGATGGAATCGTGTCTGATTTTAGTCAAACATATATTTTCAACTTCGATGACATTTTAGGAGAATACGAAGAAGAAATTTAACTTGACTTTACACGAAAGTGGTATCATCGTAATTCAAGTATTATTTACATTACTCCAAAATTATTTCTATAAAGTAAAGCACGTCACACCATCAGTTTCAAAGCACGTTATGTGGTGTTGATGAAACGTCCAAGAGACACATCTCAAGTTCAAATGTTAGCCAAATTGTTTGGAACACTTTAGTTCAATCATGTATGTGAGTACTACCCACTGATTTGGAACACTTTAGTTCAATCATGTATGTGAGTACTACCCACTTATTTAATACCTGGCACTCCCAATTGTTTGAGATGTCGTACAAATTTGTTTTTCCCGACTGGTGTCAAAAAGGAAGTTCAGTCAGTTATATGTCACCATTGTCGTCTGTTTAAAAAAGATAAGGAAATATAATTCACATATTTTCTCTCTAACAATGACTTTCTTACAATCACGACTTATAATTATGTTTCCATATCTTTTTAGACATATTCGTTTTTCTTCTGGGTGGATACACCTCTCTCACTTCCATGTCTGACATTCGTAACAACGATCAATTCTACAAGTTTTTTCGCTACACTATATAATTGAACGAAGGACTGAATTTGCTGTTTGTGTATTCTGATCTCAAGTACAATCTCGCGGGAAACATGAGAGCTCCTTTGCTGAGATTCATTCCTTTCAAACCGGATGTCATAGCTGATTACGATAAAGGAGGGAATAGGTATCACGTTGATGGATAATTTTTTCATCCTCATTATCGTCTAGTCAGTAAAGTGTATTTTTGACATTGTCAATATTAGTGTAAAAAATCTATTGGACAAAATATTTTATTCTCTAGACCAGTGGTTCCCAAAGTGGGCGGTACCGACCCCTTGGGGGAGGTGGGATTACCGAAGGGGGCGCTAATGCTGAATAATGCTTGTTACGGGATAAGGTAGGGGGGTGCTGAGGATAACCAAGCGGGCGGTGGCC